>BMAV01025445.1:0-46718 GCA_019973955.1 Trichonephila inaurata madagascariensis
TTTAAAAACGTTTGCATGGACCCCTGGACGGGGTGCAGTAATGGGGGAAAAAATGAGTTGGGGGATCCCCCTAGCAAAAAAAGGTAGTTTTTATTTATAACAGACAACAAGGAAAGAGCTGTCCGTTTTACCAATGCCAAACTTATAATTAAGAAAAAAAATCAATGATCTCTCATTTCAATTTAATACACAGAGAGAAATTCCAATAAGATTTGGTGGAATAAAGATCTTCCCACGTCGCCAAGACCTACAGCAGTTGCCGAGTTTCGTCTGGCCACTGGACACGACTGTCTCCTCAAACGTCTTCATCGAATCCATGTTACACAGGCCCCTTTCTGCACGCTCTGTGACATTTGGGAGGACATGGTTGCTGACCACATTCGCCGCTGCCCTGCACTAAAGAGCTCCTCTTTGCGCAATCTTTATTGGCACAAGCTAGGGACCTATGGGTTCATAGGTTTTTCTCACCACGTTGTATTTCCTACTTTGTTTTGTCTGTTTTTGTTCCTACCCCCTTGTGGTGTAGTGGTCTTTTGTAACCCTGGCCTTTAGGAAATAAAAAAAAATGAAGTAAAAACGTTATTTGACTATAGATCAGAATTAGTAAATGTAAAGACTAGTAGCTCTCATACACAGTTTCCTGTTAACTCAAATTTAAAAACAGAGAAAAAAGTTATCAAGCATAACTGAATAACTACATAACCATATAATTATTCTTCAGAGTTTCAGTTATGTTGTTAAGCAATTTTATCGGGTAATCAGTGGAGTTAATATGGTCACGTAAACACTCTCGGTGGAGTAATTAATTAAACTAGTATTTTATTGATTAGTTCATTAGCCACCAGGGAGCTATTATTTTAACCATTAATAAATTGTCGTAACATACCACTTTTCGCATTTCATATCAACGTGCATTGATATATGCTCATGTAAAAATTTATTTTCACATGTATATTAGTTTATGACAGTTCATTTAACCGTATTTTTGTAGTTTTACATTAAATTAATGAAAAACATTTAGGGGGGGTTCGCTTTTTTTTTCTAATATCTGATTTTATTTCTTTTTAATATCTGATCCCCTCCCCAAAAGCCCTTGATTATTTTTTTTGATTGATTGTAATCCTGTGTATATAGTACGTAAAATTTAATTATTTGTTATTAATAATTAATTTTATTAATTAATGCTAATTATTCATTAAATGATTAATTTTTTACCGTTTTTTGTTCCCGAAAACTGACAAAATCAAAAGTATATGTTGGGTAGCGAATTGAAGCAAGATACAAGAATGGTGGACTTCCGACTCTCCCCCAAGAAGGTACTATTATGAAATGGGTCTCACACATTTGGGGACTTGCCGTGTCTGCAAAGGCTAAGTTGCTAAAATGAAAACCGTTAGAAAAAAAAAGAAAGAATTTTTGTTTATCTGTGAGTTTTAAATTTAATACACACACACATGCAATTCAATACACATTTGAATACACATTTTAATTTATACAATTCAATACACATTTGAATTCATACAATTCAATACACTTTCGAATTCATACAATTCAATGCACATTCGAATTTATACAATTCAATGCACATTCGAATTCATACAATTCAATGCACATGCACATTCTAATTCATACAATTCAATACGCATTGGAATTCATACAATTCAATACACATTGGAATTCATACAATTCAATGCACATGCACATTCTAATTCATTCAATTCAATGCACATTCGAATTCATACAATTCAATGCACATGCACATTCTAATTCATACAATTCAATACGCATTGGAATTCATACAATTCAATACACATTGGATTTCATACAATTCAATACACATTCGAATTCATACAATTCAATGCACATTCGAATTCATACAATTCAATGCACATTCGAATTCATTCAATTCAATGCCCATTCGAATTCATACAATTCAATGCACATGCACATTCTAATTCATACAATTCAATACGCATTGGAATTCATACAATTCAATACACATTCGAATTCATACAATTCAATGCACATTCGAATTCATACAATTCAATGCACATTCGAATTCATTCAATTCAATGCACATTCGAATTCATACAATTCAATGCACATTCGAATTCATACAATTCAATGCACATACCATTCTAATTCATCATTCAATACGCATTGCAATTCATACAATTCAATACACATTTGAATTCATACAATTCAATGCACATTTGAAATACAATTCAATGCACATTTGAATTCATACAATTCAATGCACATTTGAAATACAATTCAATGCACATTCGAATTTATGCAATTCAATAACATTTTCTTCGCTTTTTTCTCTGGTTTAATGTTATACAACGGAGGCTAAGAATAAATCAGATAGAGTCAATAAAATAATAATTTTTTTAAAAAATGTTAGAACGAATACCTTGTACCCTAAAAAATCTTTTTACAGAGCATATTTTATAACGACAAAATGTATCAGAAACTTTCTTTTTTTCTTTTAATATTATATTTCACATTAAATATTTACTACCTATATTTTATATTCTTATTTAGTAACTTCAAAAAAATTAAAAAATTAAATTGCCTGAAAAAAAAATACTTTTTGTTGTTAGACTTATTTTTTGTCTTAGAGAATATATATACTATATATATAAAATGTTAAATAGAACTTTTTGTAGGGAGGAGGGCTATTTTTTTAACTATTTATATAAATTCGTATTCTTTAAAGCATCGTTAAATTCAAATGATTTTTGAATAGAATTCTTTTATAATTCTAATCATAGTTTTCTTTAAAAACGGCAGAAAAAAGGTTATTATTTTAATAAAGTATCAAAATTTCTTCTCTCGATGCATTTTTTTTTTTTTCATTTACTGTAATGAGATATTCCCACTCTTTTAAAATCATGATCTCACAATGGTAATGACTTTTATATAATTAATTGTATTTAATTTATTTATTTTTTATTTTTTATCCACTGCTTCTAAATACAAATGTATCTTTCTAAAAAAAAGCACGAATAAAAATGATCGTTGTAAAACTCTTAATTGCTTTCCAGCACAAGAGGTTTCCACACAGCAGCACCTAATATTAAAAACTTCTTTCATAGCTGACTAATGTAAGTGTGGGGACCGGAGGGAAAAAAAGCCCCAACACAAAGAACCTAATCATACTTTCAAAAAAGCGGGACCCAAAAACAAAAACAGAACTCCACACCAAGTGTTCTTGTTTACCCTTCAGGCATCTCATCAATTACCGCGGCGCATGTGTTCCAAAAATTCTACTCAAAGCTTAGTTCCTGCGCCATCTCCAGATGCAGAATGCTATCCTCTTGAGACTTGTGCTACTAACGCAGGTGATAAGTATAAGCGATCATTATCTCATTTGTCAGACGATTCCGAATAAGCGGGGCAGGTGAATTTCTGACAAAACCTTCTAGAATGCAAAAGAGGTTCCATTCACCCCCGTCCTAAGAGAGATTTCGAACAGTAGAACGGTATTTTCCAAAGCGCAAGTGACTTTTTTCCGAAAAGAAACTTTTTACAGTTTGTTTAACAAGCTCTAAAATAATAATTTTTTTTGGAAGCAATTTCACATATTATAATAACATATACTAAAGAATAAATGAATTTTTATAAATTTATGAAATAGGTTATATATATAGACACACACAACGCGCAATATTTTTTTTAAAAAAACTATGCTTCATCTTGTTTTCAAATTTTACACGTATAAAATAGAAAATTCTATGTGCTTTTATATCACTAATCAAAAACTTTTTAAAATTAATTTATATGAAAAAGTATATTGTGTGTGTTTTAAGCAACAGTGATTTAAATTGCTACTGAAATAGAAAAATAATGTTAAAAAAGAAATAATATTCTTCTGTAAAATCCAAGAATTATATCTCCCTCGAACTAGCTTTCAGTGGTGAATTCGGAGGTGGGACTATGGGACTTCAGGCCCTCCTCTCTTTTAGAACTAAACTAGAATTCTTTATTTTTTTTTCATTGCCACTTTATTCTTAATGTCTTTCTTTCTTTCTTTTTTTTTAATGTTATACAAAGACACAAAAATTGTTCAGCCCTTCAACCAAATTCTTTGATTGCCGGCTGGGTGGCGTAATTGGCTTTTCGCTGGTTTCTGTACCTAAGGTTGCGGGTTCGACCCAGGAACTCACTGAACGATCACACCTACTTGCATATGTTCCAGGGAAGGAACACTGCTTGCTGAGAAATATCGAGATGAAATACTTTCTTCATATATCATGCTTTCGATGATGATGATGTGTTGTATCTATGACAGGACCAAATCAGACACTACCATGGACCCAGATGTTTGTTCTCGCAATCTGTTCAATATGTCATGCTTGTGTTATTGGCAATGAATTACTCTCAATGTATGGCAACGCCTGATCACTTTAAGATAGGCTTCTTGATAAATATCCTGAGGATCAAGTTTTGTAGCGAATGAAATAGCCAACTCTTGATCCTCAGACTTTAATTCGATGGAGCCGTTTTGGAGACAACCTCATCAGATAGGTGGATATCTTAGAACTTGGATGAGTATTAAGTCGATCGCGCGTGATCGACCGGTGGACCAGAGAAATTTTGGGGTGACCGCCTTTAGTAAGACCTAAGATGCACATACTAAAAGAAACATATTTATGGAACATCGACCCTTGCTAGACTGGTAAATTGGCTTTCAACAGTCAATACAACTGTGTTGACGGAAGCAAATGATTCGATAAATGTGTTTATGACACATCTACCTTCACTAGAAGCACACGCGCGATGACGCTTAACACGTTCAATGCCACTGTAGGGTTAAAAAGCAATCACTGAAATGCCAGCCGTTTTAATAAATTTTTCCCCATACACCGACAGAAGGGGAGAATAAATGTTGATCATCAGATCTTCCCGTTGTAGAAAGGGATTGGCTATTGAGAGATCATCTATACCCCGTGCTTCCATTGGATTGGGTTCTCGTGCTGATGCAGTAGCACACACAGGATTTTTTCAAGGGGGCCCGGGGTTGAAAGTTCACCATTCTTGTATCATGCTATTTATGATTTTGTCGATTTTCAGGAACAAAACACAGTAAAAAACTAATTATTGAATAAATAATTAGCATTAATTAATGAAATTAATCATTAATAACGAATATTTAATTAAATTTTGCGTATTATATACTTAGAATTATAACCAATCGGAAAAAAATCAAAGGCTTTGGGGGGGACCCCCAGGAAACCCCCCTTGTGTGCGCCACTGTGCTGATGTTATGTCTTGCGATGACGCGGGACTCGATACCGAACATATTAAGGTATCCGACTACGTTTGGAACCGGGATTTTGCAAAAACGTGTAAATGGATAATATTTATGATATTTAGTGTCACTTAGATTAGAAAATGTATATAAAATTTTTTTTAGAATAGTATTACAATAAAAAATTATTTAAGTACAATATTTTGACAAAAAATGAACATAGAAGGACCCATTTTCAAAATATTCTTCTTTTATGAAAAATGCTTCTATTATAATAATATTTTGCCTGTATATAGCTCAGACCTCTCTACAGAGGCTCAACTACGATTTTTGAAAAATTCACATTATTTTCAGAGTTACAACCCATTGAAATAATTATTGCCGTTTTTTTTCTTAAAATTTCTTCCCTCGGTTGTCTTAAAACATGGATAAACCCACTTCTAAGTTATACATTTCAAAAATTCTAGTTGAGCCTCTGTACAGAGGTCTGAGCTATATACAGGCAAAATATTATTATAATAGAAGCATTTTTCCCCAAAGGAGAATATTTTGAAAATGGGTCATTCTATGTTCATTTTTGTCAAAATATTGTACTTAAATAATTTTTTATTGTAATATTATTCTTAAAACAATTTTATATACATTTTCTCTAACCTAAGTGACACTAAATATCATAAATATTATCCATTTATATGCTTTTACAAAATCATGGTTCCGAACGTAGTCGGATACCTTAAGTACATACGTCGGATTCAGATTCATCGGATCACGTATGCTCTCTGCTCGCTGCATTAAATACCACCTCCCTCCACGGCCTAGAAGTCGTTCATAGTTGTTCCAAGTCAGGGCCGGCTCTAGCAGTTTTCCCACCCCGGACAAAAATGGAAAATGCCACCCCTCTTCCCAAAGGCAAAAATTTATAATATATATATGTGTGTGTGTGTGTAATAATTCCCTCTAACATACTTTTAATTAACTCTTTAATGATCTATAAATAATCATTTAATTCTTAGGTTTAAAAATAACCATTGTAATCTTAATCGTAATCGGCTAAGCCGATTTCCGTAATACGCGCCTTCTAGCCAATCAGAACTACTATTACGTAATAGTCACGCGCTTGTGCACTGTTGGTATATAAACACCAAAATCTGATGTAATTGCGCGCTCTTTATCTGCTTGCCACCATAATGTAAAATTGAAAATACTTGCTGCTGTTTGTCTTTGTGTTGTGTCCTCCAAAATGCCGCTGTCTACTCAATGTTAAAATAGAACGTAATTGTGCTTTAATCTTCTGATGTGTGCTCATAATAAAGGAGGTAAAGCTATTCTGACGTCATTACTAAATCAAAATTGATAATCTTCCACTCCGCCAACACTACTTCAATCTATTTCTATATATATATTATTATAAATTTTAATTAAAAATTTTTTTAAAAATTGAATATATATAATCCTATTGTTCTAAAATATGCAAAATAATTCTAAATTAAGCACATAATTACTGGTTATGATTCACTGGCGAAGCTAGTACTGAGAGGGTCCTGTATCCAAATTCCTTGGGGACTTTTTTTGGGGGCGTATCATTGATACGGCGATAGCTACGCCTCTGTTATGATTTCAAACGAATAAAATGTAAGAAAAGAAATAGCTCGTTTCCGCTGGCCAATTTCTTCGAAAATGAGTCTACTGATGGTGGGGATTACAAGCGCTTTTATTTTAACTTATAAAAACTACACTCAAGACTTCGATAAAACATCTCCTGTGACTCTTTATCTACTAAAAACTCTTATTACCCATGTTCCCTTTAGAAAAGCTGGCACCGGACATTGTATGGATGAAAGGAATGTCCGTTGTGACCCCACTCCGGGATGGGGAGAAAGTTAACAGTGAAAGTTGTGTAAACATATCAACTTTCATAATTTAAGGTATACTCCTGCCTCGAACGCTTCAAGTTTCAATGTAAAATAAAACGGACATTAAACATACTGAGTACAAAATAAGGAAATACGTTAAATGTAATACCAAATTCACACCCAATAATATTTCAGAAATTATACCAAATTTTTTTGTAATATAAAAAAAATATTTTCTAAATATGATCCACACAAATGCCGCCCTTAAAATTTGCCGCCCCGGGCAGGGGTCCGGTTCGTCCGGCCCTAGAGCCGCCCCTGATCGAAGTCCTCTCGTTAGCATAGTGAGGAAGTTTTTTGACAAAGGATGCCATCTCAGGTGTTGTCCTCGTCCCTTGACTAGGGTTAAAAATTATGAGGTTGGTTGTTAGTAGCCATAGAGTAGCTCCGAAGGTCAACCTCTCAAGAAAAAAATAAGCCGAGGTCGTTAAATGAGTTTGAAAAGAGTATATTCCATTTTGAGTGTTGTTTCCCATGAAATAACCCCAGTGACCGACAAAGGTGACAAACTGTTAAGTTTATGCCACAAATGCAAATTGCAAGTAAAAGAGGACACATTCCCCGTTAAGATCCATTTCTTTAATTTTTTTTACAAAAATCTGTGATTTACTTTTTTTATTAAGGTATCCGACTACGTTCGAAACTGTAATTTTAAAATAGCGCATAAATGGATAATTTTCGGGATATTTAGTGTCACTTAAATTAGAATACACGTATAAAATTCTTTTATTGCAATAAAAAATTATTTAAATGCAATATTTTGGCAAAAAAAATGAAAGATTTTCAAAGAGTTTTCCTTTTATGAAAAATTCTTCTATAATAATAATATTTTGCTTATATAAAGTAAAAACTTATCCAGAGCGCCTGAACTAAGATTTTTGAAAAATTCACATTATTTTCAGAGTTACTACCAATTGAAAAAATTATCGGCGTTTATTTCTTAAAATTTCTCCCATCTGTGGTATTAAAATATGGATAAATCCACTTTTAATTTATATATTTTAAAAATCCTAGTTCAGGCTGTGACGTCTGTTATAGAGCTTTTGAACATAAGGAATTCATTAAAAAGATCCTTAATTACTTTTGCCCAAAAGATGTTGGATGAAGTCAGGTGGCCATGGGGTATTTTTTTAATGGCCTCGGACGCGCAAACACGGTTCGAACTACAATGGTAAGAATTAGTGACAATAGCATTCCTTTAGTGAAAGTTTTAATTGAACATTGTTTGAAATGGGGCTGTATCAAAAAGTGTAGTTTATTGGATTTGTTGTTATAGCGCCCTTGGATTCCAGACGGATAGTTAATGTTTGGTTTACAGGTAAATTTGGAGGAAATGTTGCCACGTAGGGACCTTTTCTTTTAACCTGCCATAACTGACGAGGGGCGGGCCAGCCTTGGTGTTTAAAGGGGTGAATTTTGGAAAGGAGAGACGGACGGACGAGAAGGAGACTTGAAAAATTTTATTCCAAAAGACTGGAACAACGGGAAAGGGGGAAAATTGGAGATAGAGCCATGGGGAAAAAAGGGCCGAAAAAAAACTAGGGTGACCTCAGTGATAAAGCTTCCGCCTGGCCTTGGCCTTTTTGAATTTTTTGAAGTTTTAAAATTCTAATTAAATTTTTTTTAAAAAGAGGCTGTAACAAATTTTTTTTGTGTACGAATGACTGACGACGGTACAAAGCCCTCTGCAGAAGTCTGTTATAGAAGCATTTTTCATAAAAGGAGTTTTTGAAAACAGATCATTCGAAGTTAACTTTTTGCCAAAATATTGCATTTAAATAATTTTTTATAGTAATAATATTCTTAAATATTATCCATTATACGCTTTTGCAAAATCACGGTTCCGAACATAGTCGGATACCTTAAACATAGAACATTGTCAAAAAAGTGTAAATGTTTATTTGCAAAACATTTGTGGAAACTAGTGCATATCTAATTGCAAATGTAGTTTATTGTTTTTGTTGTTAAAAGAGAGGAAAACGGAAGTTCTTGTTGGTTTCAGGTAAAAGTAAAATTATGGAATGGGAACATTTTCACCACGTTTAGGTTCATCACAGCCCTTTAAAATTCTGTACTAACCTCTGCCGTGTCAAAAGGACCTTGACTGTTGTCACAGGGTTTGTTGAAGTAGTTTAGGGTTAGAGGATGATTGAACAGGACACTGACCCACCCCTTCACTCTATACCCCTCTGCTTTCAGAACATTTCCTTGACTTTTGGAAACCGACAATGGCCCTTCCCCCTTTCCATGGCCTCAAAAATTTAGAATTGCGGATGGTAAACAGAACCGAAGTGAAACAGAACTGTCGTATTAATTTCAGTTTGAAATTTTCCTAATTTTATTTTTTCAGTTGAGGGTATCTGTAAAAGTTTAGTTGTTATTCGGTGATTTCTTTCATTTTAATTTTGATTTCATCCATATCCTTTCTCAAAGTTTTAAGTTTTTTTCTTTTTTAAATCTAATGTGCTGGTTATGAAGTAAATTATGATTTTGCGATTGTAGCCCCCTCCCATTGATTATACCAGTGTTCCTCAAAGTGAGATACGCGTACCTCAAAGGGTACGCAGAGGTATAACTTTGGTACATCAAAGAAGTGGGCTCGTAATACATATATAATCAGAGTTTTAAGGAACTCATGAACATAAACAGGGCTGCAAAAGTCTCATTATATATATGGGGTACTTATAATAATTTTCGTTTTGGTATACGCGATCAAAAAAGTTTGGAGACCAAGAGTATAGCTACCCGTATCAGCCGTATCAATGATACTGAGCCCCCAAGCTACAGGGGCCCCAACATGTATAACTACAGTCCAACAAACAGGGTTCTCATATCTAAAAAGGGCCCCCTTAGTTTTAGCTACGCCAGTGTTGGAACTATTGTATAAGATCAAAAAAAGAGCGTGTATGCTTATGACCACACAATAGAAGTGATAATTTCAGATTTTGTAATGTTATTTCAGGGATTAGAGTTAGGTGAGAATAAAAAACAAGGGGATATTAGTATTGTCACATATAAAATTATTTATTCAGATTTTTGTACTCATAAAGTAGTATTTTTTGCGAAATATGCTATCATATTTGTGAATTAATTGTATTTTAATTTTAACAATAGGTTTATGTGTGTGTGTGTGGTAGCTGAAATGGGTTATAAATACTTTAGATTCAAAATTATTTAAATATCTAAAAAAACTCCATCAAGCGTTGTTCCGTACTTTGTCGTGCTTTCGTTTGGATCATTTGACATAATTAAATTGAATTTTGATTTTAAAAAATCTACTAAAGGCTTTGATTTGTCTTTTGAAAATTCTACATTAAAATACCCACTTAAAATGATAGGAAATTTGTTCAGAAGAGTTGATCCGGCTTCAGTGCAGGCAAAACTAAATTTTTGTGAATTAATTCGATAATTTTCTCTATAATTTTCTTCTATTCGATGATTTTGGGGAAATATAAATAATAACCGTTAGAATTATTTGTTCATTTTCTACTCTACATTTCGCTGTACAAATTTCTGCGATACATGACTCATTAAGCCCAAACGATTCAGTAGTATTGTTACCATTGTTACGAGCGTTACAAACCCTAGCGTAACAATGCTTGGCTTTTTAAAACGCATCATTCAAGTTCACTCTCCAGCAAAAAGCGCCTATAGAAGTTATGACTTCAAAAAATGTAACAATAAATTTAGAAGTTACAGGAAAATGTTAAATTTCGCCTGAATCACTTTTATTTTGTTTTGCATTTTCGGCCTTGTTTATAAACACATAAAACACATATAAAAGCTTATAAACAAATACAAATTTGGTAATTAGTTTCATTGTTAATTTTCAAAACAATTGAAATTTCTTAGAACAAATGTTTCAAAGTGAAATTTCACTTTTTATCATAATCGCAGTAAAAAAATTTTTTCCACCGATAATTACAATTAAGTCTAAAATTTTATTAAAAAAAAATATTTGTATGATTATAGGTATTATTTTATATTCATTTTCTATTCATATTCTTATAGTATTATGGTAAAAAGATCTCTTTGTTATAAATTCGTTATTAATGGGATCTTAAAAATATTGCTCAAGAAGAAAACTAAAATTGTTATAAAGAAAACTTAAAATTTCGACAATATTTGACAAGCAAATTAGTTATTAGTAAAGAAATAGAAGGTAAAATATGTCAACTAAAGAAAAAATCCTTTTTAACTTGTAAAAAAATAAAATTATGATAATAAGATATGCACAAAAAATTATATATTCTTCAAAAAATAATAAAAAAATTTCGTCAATATAATAAATTTATTTAATATACCTATTCTACAAACAACGTCTATTGATCCTAAGGTTAATTTAAATTAAATTTTACTTATGCGCATTCTAAGCTATGATTAAGGAAAATAAACCTAAATGATTCCCCTAGGTATTACGCAGATCTGAGAACGACTGTGTGTCAGTATTAATGAACGATGAGAATGATGTCAGTATTATGTAATGTCTGAAAAATAAATTTCTGTTATAGCATTTATTTTTCGGACATTACATAATTAGAAGGACAGACGAGGTCTCTGAAAAAAAGAGAAAAGAAAATGGGAATATAATGATGGTCGAATGTAAATCAAAGCCCTTCCCCTTAAAGAAAATTATTTTTATATTTTGTTATACTTCTGACCTTTTTAAGAAGTCAGTCAATTATCTGTGTTCTGATTGGACAATCGAAATCCTGACCATCCAAACTTGTTGACACAATATATATATATATATCACTAATGCACAAGTCCGGAAGTAATTTTCACAATAAATGACAAAATTTAATCTTAGTTTTTTGAATGTATTCTATAAATAAATTTTTCGTTCACTTGTAAGTTTTCGAAACTTTTTACATTTTAACTGTAATAATTTACTTCGGGCCATCAATTTGATTTAGGGGTACTCAACCATTTTTTCCTTCTACGAGTATGTGGCAGTGGCCTTACAAGGGGGAATCTGACCCCCAAAGCCGTCGATTTTTTTTTTTGATTGATTATAATTTTAAGTATATGATACGTAAAATTTAATTAAGTATTTGTTATTAATGATTAATTTTATTAATTAATTCTAATTATTTATTCAATAGCTAGTTTTTTACTGTGTTTTGTTCCCGAAAATCGATAAAATCAAAAAGAGCAAAATACAAGAATGGTAAACTTTCGACCCCGACCCCCTGAAAAATTTCTGTGTGCGCTACTGGTATGTGGTAATTATTTCCCATGGGCCACAACAAGAGGTTTAATATAAAAGGGAAAATCGCTTTACACATAGACGTCTTAAAGCACGCAATAGGGGCCTCGTCTCAACCTCAATAAGATCATAACTTAAATAATTTCAGCGGTCAAATGTTATTCCCGGTTGTATTCTCCGAAAAACTGGGAATTTCGGACGATATGTCAACTGACTATATCTAATGACCAACGTCCACGTACAGGCCTCGGCCTGCCACCATACACCATCATTACTCATGCAGTAAAAAGGCGACAGTCGGTCGGTCCTGCACATTTATTTGTTTCCGTTTACAGTTTGTACAAATATTTGACAACGTATGTTATGTACTGTCTACTTTTAAAGGTCACAGGTGGGGCCTACATTTGTGTAGGGTCCCAAGGTCTCAAGAAGTCTTAAGATGTCTCTGGTAATATGAAGGCTACAGTAGACATTTAAAATGTAGAAAATTGATCAAAAGAACGAAACACTGTATTTTGGCTTTAATTTTAGTACTATATTAACCTCTGCATCAAAAATATACATAAAAGTTTTAGTTTTGAGAATTTTTATTGAGTTATGGCAGTGGCACACAAGGGAGAGGTGGGTCCTCGGGTCCAGCAACCCCCTTGATTTTTTTATTTCGATTGATTATAATCCTATCTACATAACACGTAAAATTTAAATAAGTATTTGTTATTAAAAAGTAATTTTATTAATTAATGCTAGTTAATCATTCAATAATTAATTTTTTACTGCCCCCTCCCGAAAATCGACAAGATCAAAAGAATATGTTGGGTGGCGTATTGGAACATGATGCGAGAATAGTGGACTTTCGACCCTGGCCCCTTCCTTGAAAAATTCCTGTGTGCGCTCCTGAGTTATGGGATAGCTTCGATTTCCTTTCATACATCCATGACCATGCCCCTTTGTTTTCATTCTATTGTCATAACACAAAACCTCACTAATTTTAATTTCAAAAGTTAATTATCGTGTACAGGATGGCAGCAAAGAGTTTTAACTGTATTCCAGAATAAAATCAATATTATTAGCTCATAATTCATTCGTTGTCTGTAATTCTAAAATAACTGACCATCAGTAGCGCACACAGGAATTTTTCAAGAAAGAGGCTGTTCCAGGGTCGAAAGTCTACCATTCGCGTATCATGCTTCATTTGATTTTGTCGATTTCCGGGAACAAAAAAATAACAAAAATTAATTATTGAATAAATAATTAGCATTAATTAATAAAATTACTTATTAATAACAAATAATTAAATTTTACGTACTATATACATAGGATTATAATCAACTGGAAAAAAAATTGTGGGATTTTGGGGGCGTCCAGACCCGAAGACTCCCCTCCCTCCCCTTGTGTGTGCTACTGCTAACCATACATCAATAGGAATTTTAAGCCCTGAGAAAGAGTTTATCTAAGGAACCCTATTGGAAGGAGGCTGAGCATATTTTTTGTGTGTGCAAGAAAGCTAAAGAATGGAAAATATTTAAAAAAAGGTGACTTGGTAAACATAACAGGGAAGCCTTACTGATAAAAATATCACGTTATGTTACATCTTAACACATTGTTTATATTTTATTGAATTTCTTAGAGCAATGGGTTATGACCGGGCCACCCAAAAACCTGCAGGTTGAGTATCGCTGATCTAAACTATGCCCTTTAATGCAAAAGCTCATATTGAAGATTAAAGTTCGCACGAGGGTTAGGAACTCACACAAGTACATTCACATTATCCCTTTTTGTGCAGAGGGGAGTGGTACTCACTTCCACCCTCTAAGAAATACAATTGGCGGTGTTCAGTCCCCAAGAGGGCAAGAGAGTGTCTGTCACCTTTCACGTTACCACACGTGGCCCACTTAATCTTCCAAGCTGTGTGTTTCTCAACGGAAGTCAGGGTCCGAAGTCAAAAAGGAACCGATTTTATTCAACCTTGATTGACAGCTGACCACTATGGTTTTTTTCAGGGCCAAAGGTTAATGCTTACCGGATTTAAGCACAATGAATGAGCTAAAAGTGGTTTCTTGCCGAGCGATTGGTTATGAAACAGAAAGGAAAGTGAATTTTTAAACTAATTCAAAAGATATATTTGTTCACACACATAATTGAAGATGTAGTGTATCTCAGTAGAATAATTTAGAACAAGTGATTCCCAAAGTGGTCTACATAGATCCCCAGGGGTCTATGATGATCTGCAAGGGGTCCACATAAGCGAAAACAAATTGGGGTGTTCATGAGGTGTAAAGGTTGCGTGGTATTTGCGGACACTCCGAAACACGTCGTGGTTTGAGCGGACACATTTTCCCCCCATCTTAGAACAGATAAAAGGGGGCAGATAAATGGGGATCTATGATATTGACTTTGATTAGACCAGATTGTGACTTCAAGAGGTGTTGGAAAGCTAAAATCTTAATTTTTGACAATTTGAGATTTTTACATTTTCAAATTGTATGGATTTTAACCTTTCTAAAAATACCTTACTTTAACCTCGACGGTAATTAGAAGCCCTTATAACCTATTTTTTAAATAATCGTTGAAACTGGGCCACACCCATTTGAATGGCGAAAAATGTAAACGAAGTACTTCGTTTTTGTTTAAAAGTTGAACGTCTGATATAAACCAAAACATTTATCTTTTATCGTTATAATTGAACCTTTTTATTTATTTATTTACTGTTTCTAAGCCGATTAGAAGCTTCACTGTATACATTAAAATCATTTTTCCTCAAAATGTAAATTTAGATGTTCGATGCAACTTTTCTGAGAAACTACAGTTCACAGGTATGTAAATTTTTTTATGATGTACACTCATGGACAAAAAAATTAGCGCACCAAGAAGGAGTCATCAAAATGAAACGAAATTTTACTTACGTTATGACTACTTTGATATAAGTAAATGATTAGAAAATCTAGAAAAAGGATAATTTATTTCAGAGAAAAAGGCAAAAGAACGGAGGATTTAAGACCCTGTTGAACCCCCAATATATATAGCGCGAATGCATGATGCAATACGATCGGACATTGAGGCATACAAGTTTTGTATGTGATATCTTGAGACATTTCGTTCCATATTTGCTGTAACCTTGCCTCTAGTTCGTTCAAACTCGTGGGATGCCCAACTCAGCCGTCCCAAATGATCCCAGATAAGCTCGATTGCAGACAAATCTGGGGATCGGGCAGGCCAAGGAAGAATAGTAAAGTGCAGAGACAGTCTTGTGACACCCTTTCCGTGTGAGGCCGAGCATTGGTTTGTTGAAAAATGGCTCCTGGGAGCCGTTGCATGAGGGGCAACACATGTGGCTGCAGGATGTCATGGACATACCGCTGGGGACCATGTATTGTAGGCAATGGCACCCTATACCATTATACCAGCTGTGGGAGCGGTGTGTCGCAATAAAGCAAAGGCAGGATTGAGGCGTTCACCACGGAGTCTCCACACAAGAACACGATTGTCATCACTGCTGAGATTGAATCTGGATTTGTCGTTAAAGACGACCTGGTTCCATTCCGCTGTAATCCAGTTTCCTCGTGCGCGGCACATGTAATGGGTGCCACGATCACAGATGTCCTTCAGCCAGGCGCCTTCATATGGTTTGAGAAGACACAGGGCCCCTAGTGTAGATGCTACCTGTGCCTGGATTGCGGCCGATGAAGCAGTTGGCTGTACGCGTGCAATTCTTACGATGAGTGGCGGTCTTCCCGATGACTGGTCTGTCGAGGGCTTCCTGAGCCTGGTCTTCGTGTAAATGACATTTATCGGATCCACTGGTCCCAACACCTCCTCACAACACAATCAGAGTGGCCTAATTGACGAGCTACTCACCTAGCTGACCACCCAACTTCCATCATGCCAATTATTCTCCCCCTCTCAAACTGTGACAGCTGTTCATATTGTCTTCGAAAACGGTGTAATGGCATGTCTACCTCAGATCTTTATTTGTAAACGATTCAGCACACTCAAACAAGCTTTGGTTACCTGTTTTATACTCCACGGAAAACAACGTTAAACGCCCTCTACCGGCTATACGTAATGCACAATCACGCTGCATTTCTAATCATTTGCATATCTCCCCGACATGTACCTTCATGCCAATTTTGGTTTATGATCCCGCAATTATTTCTTGGTGCGTTAATTTTTTTGTCCATGAGTGTATTTATAATGATGGTTAATATATACTGAAATGAGCTTTTTGTAAAGAAATCAAAAATTCAATTTTTACAAATCTTTTTATGTGAAAAATGGGTCAAATTTCAATACGTTTGATAAAGAAAAAATTCAAAATTAGCTAAAAGCTCATTTCAGTATAATGAGAAAGGTATACTTTAATCGTGTGAAAAATTTCAAGCATGTACATATAACAGATTTTAAGAAAAGGTACACCGAAAACAGCTAATTTAACAAATTGTCAGTAGACAAAGAGAGAGGTTTCAACTCCCTTAATTTTAAAAGAAAATTTAATCAAGTGGAAACCAGATTTTACCTATCTAACAGATTTATTTAGTAAATTAAATGTTAATTTGCAATTACAAGGCGACTACATTAGTTTTATTAAAACAAGGACCATTTCAGGGTTTCTTACCAAAATTAATCTAAAGAAGTATAATATTAAAGGTCGCTAATTTTGTCAATTTCTCACAGACAATCTGCCAGGACATTTTAACCCACTTTCAAAATTTAAATGCCCTTTGTTCATTTAAAACTATGTTTGACTCGGTAAAACAACAGCAGGCAATGAATTCATATGGTCACACTAAAAAAAAATGTCATTACAATAGGAACTTGATCGAATAGGCACTAAGGGAGATTTTAAAGAAATGTTTAGAAACGGATGTCACAGTAATTTCGGCTTTAAAAAGACATACTTATTATTTGTCCCGAATTATAAAATATCGTGAGAAAATTTTTAATTACTTTTCCTAGCGAGGAGGTTCAGCGTGGCTGCAAATCTCCAAAACAAAAAAGAAAAAACTGGATACTACCAAGAGAGGAGATTTAGAGTTAAACCTGACAAGATTGATGCCAAAAGTTGAAAATTTGTTATTGAAGCACCACAGTGGTGCACACAAGAGGGGGGGCCTGGGGGTCCGGGCCCCCCCAAAGCTCTTGATTTTTTTCCTTTTCCGATTGATTATAATTCTAAGTATATAGTACGTAAAATTTAATTAAGTATTTGTTATTAATGATTAATTTTATTAATTAATGCTAATTATTTATTCAATAATTAGTTTTTTACTGTGTTTTGTTCCCCAAAATCGACAAAATCAAAAGGAGCATGATACAAGAATGGTGAACTTTCGACCCCGCCCCCTCTTGAAAAATTCTGTGTGTGCTACTGAAGCACCATATTCATTCCTCCCATTTAGTATTTGTTTGTTGTTCAGTTATTTTATGTATTAATTAATATCACTACAGAGTTAGAAATTTAATTTTTATAAAGTAAGCACATTAGTACCAGCTGCCAAAAAAAAAACATTTAAGTTGATAAATTTGCAAAAATTCAATATTATGTAAGCATGGGTCTACCCGAAACCGTAAAACACGACAAGGGGTCTATGAGTCTAAAAAGTTTGGGTTTGATTGATTGAATATTAAACGTTACACTGTTTAGCTACACGAGGGCTTTTGGCGATGGACCATGTAATTTTGAGCCATGGTCAAGTGACGTGGACGACACCTGAGCTGACACCCCCTCTCTTAATTACCATACCACACCAACGGGAAGACGTTTCAGTTCTCGACAGATTTAACGTACATCGCTGCCCTACACAGAGGGTCTTTAGTGGTCCTGGGCTCGAACTCGTGACAAGGCAAGCCACGATACGATACCTATACCACTCGGCTACCGCGGCCACGGATGAAGCTGGGACTGCCTTTCTTTCTTTTTTTTTTCCCCTACTTAGTTTTTGCAAAAATCTAAATATAAAACTAAGAATATTTTAATAATTTTAGTATACTTTATTGAGTTTGGTTTTATTTTTTCTGCATACAAAAGTTTTAAAATAATTCTTTTTATAAATTATCGAAACCATATTCTGCATATGCAACAAACTCAAATTTCTGAAATTTTTGCATACACGAAAAAAAAAAGAAAATATTCCCATTAATGAATTTTTTAAAGTATCGGAATTGAAAATTTCTATGCTATTTATTGGTTTAAAATCTATGGCGGGCGGGATAGAACTTCAGAATGGATTGTATATGCACCGCGGATAGTGATTACTGTTTTAAATAACAATTTCTTGCTTTTCGAATTATTTGTTACTGTTCAATGTTTCCAATCAACGTTTATCAATGTTATACAATATTAATGATTAAAAATTATAGTCTTTTTCTAAATTGTAGGCTGACAACACTAAATCGTAAAATGATCACTTTTATATATTTTCGTGGCAACGGTCTCTGAATCCTAAGAAAGTGTATGCTTCTATGACAACTGGGCAAAAACTGTTCGAAAGGGTTGCTTGAAAAAAAAATTGCTCCAAATGCGTCTACGTTTGATAAGGTTTAAATCGTCCAGAACATTCTAGTCTTTAAACAAAATTATGCCAACCGGAAGTATATAGCTCCTAATTTAATTATTATGTTAAGTCCTGGAGGTCTCAGGACCATTATATATTAAAAATTCCACAAAGGAAAATTAACGTGAAAAATTATACATATGTATTCTAATTAGCATTGCAAATAAAAATTTAAATTTAAGAAAGCCAATTTAATAGTACCATATGTAAAAAAATTACACAAAAATTGATTTTCAGTAATTTCCGTAAAACAATATTACAAATGTACTAAAAATGATATGAAGTGAAATCAAAGAGCCCCTGTCATCGACTAAATTTCAACTTAGTGCAACTCCCTGCCTTCTATTGATTCTTCAGCAATTTCTGATTTGGAGATCGAAACCAAAAAGAGAAAAAGTCTCTCAGACGTCCTTTCGATTTCATTTCACCAACGCGAAGCCCTCTATTCCATTTAAACCTTCTGCCTGAAGTCTGTAAAAAAAAAAAAAATAAAAAAGCTGATTCTTTTTTTCCCCTGATTCCGTTCAGAACAATATGGGTGATGAAATTGAGCATTTTACTCATCTCACGTCAGCAAAATTTTGGTTCCACCGAAAAAAAAAAGATTTGGGAAAAATTACAGTGGACGAAAAATAACCTCGAAGTGATGTAAAAAATGAAAAATTCTGGTTTTTTTTTACTAAGTTATGTTTTTTAAACCCAAAAAAAAAACCCCAAAATTGGAGAATCAGAGTGAACTGAACTGAACTCGGGCGAAAGCCCATGAGAGCGGCCATGTGCCTGTTTAGTTACGTGACCAAGCGCTAGGGGGCATGGGCAGAGCCCCGGGGCAGTCCAGTAGCGCACACAGGAATTTTTCAAGGAGGGGTCCGGGGTTGAAAATTCCCCTTTTGTATCATCCTTTTTTTTATTTTTTTTCGATTTTGGAACCAAACACAGTAAAACCAATTTTTGAATAAATAATTAGAAATTAATAAAATTAACCATTAATAGCAAAAATTTAATTAAATTTACGTATTATATATTAGAATTATAACCAATCAAAAAAAACAGGCTTTTGGGGGTTGACCAGGGGCCCCCCCCCCCCCCACTGGCCCCCGTGGGGTACCTGTGCCTGGATTGCGGACACAAGAAGTCATTTTAAAAGTTTTAATGTTATTTGTCTTATTAGATGAAAATTTTGATTAGTAGCTAAGAAATTAATTTTACTTTTCCAGCAAGGCCGTATAGATAAGGTCTTGTACATTTTCAGAAGTGAAAAAGGAAGTATTAAAAAGATACTGAAGATTTTTTTCATCTTGACACAATCACTCTTTTGATTATGAAAATCCGTTTGAAAATTTTACCAAAGTGGACGCGCATGATAGCAGCTTTGTAATTATTTTATTTATCACTATCCTGATTTTATCCATATTTACACAATCACGGTTCCAGATCAACAAATTATTTGATGTTTTACCATAGATCAGTCACTTGATTTTAAACTTCATTTTTTCACGCCTGTTTTTTTTTTTTTACCGCTTACATAACTGACATTATGAAAGAGTTACAATACGTCTCAAATCGAAACTACGAAAATTTTCTTGACTTCCCGACTCCCTATTATCTAGGGTTTCTGATTTCCCGGGTTTTTCCATTCCCGGGAATGTTCAGGATATCCCGGGAATATAATTGTCATTCCCGGGATTCTCGAGAATGCATCGAAAATTCAAAAACTTTAAAAACGAGTTAAATAAAATCAATAATAATTATATAAAATAAGGATACATATAAATTAAAATTAATACTTATTTATATAATGAGCTAAAAATAAAAAAAAATAAAATTGATTATTCATTTTAAAAAAGGATTTCAGAAGGCATGTAATTTATACTTTTATCACCAGCCTAGTTCTGCTTTTGACGAATAACCGGAGCAGAAAATGCTTTTTCGGCTTCAGTTTAATGGAAAGTTTTCACATAGTTTTATATTGTTTGGTGATGGATTTTCATTTGAGTCGAATAACTGCATCTCTTGTTTCATGACTTTGTTGAAACTAATACTTTTTGGTTGAACAATATAAAACTTTTGTTTTAGAGTAAATTGCTTCCTCTAATTTTTCGTCCAACGCGTCAGAGGATTTCTTTCAAAATCTCCATGCTCTCTTCTTCTGAGTGCGAAGAGTTGGATATTGATTCCTCTTCTTCGCAGAAAAGCCTTGTCCTTATCATTTGGATCACACCACACCAACTGGAGGACGTTTCAGCTCTCGACAGATTTAACGTGCATCGCTGCCCTACACGCCGGGTATTTAGTGGTACTGAGCTCGAACTCGTGACAAGGCATGCCACGATCCGATACCTATACCATTCGGCTACCGCGGCCACACGTATTCTATGGGAAAGTACCTATCATATAAAAATAGAATTAAAAGTAAGATATCTGTTTAAATTTCATTAGAGCTTTATAATCTTATTTACTATGTACCATACTTTCAAGTGCCCATAACTATTTGCTTCAAAACTTATCCTTTAGAGGGAACATGGTACGATTTATAAAAAGATCTGTGATAGTGTGATATCTATATGAACTAGTACCAACATCACGCGAAGACGATCGTTTTGGCGTGATTGGTTACGTACTCGCGTTCGGAACGGAAGGTACCCAGAACGAACCTTCTTCCTTCAGATCTTTGACTCAACGGTCTTCACAAATTTTTTGGTTGCCTCCTATGTATTTATATGAAATAAAACACATAGTTTATGTGCTCAAAATACCACGAAAAGCTAAACATTTCATTTTTAAAGAAAAGTTTAAAAATTCATGAAGTGATTTTATACAATACTACTCTTCCTACAAAACTCGATACAACCACAAAATTTTATTTACTAGTGCATCGAATAATATATAACAAAGGTTGCTATGATTTTGGGAACATGATTTGATATTCGTAAAATACTATTTTTTAAGAGAATGGTTATAGAAAATTACTTAAAACAATTATAAATTATAAATTCAATTATTTTTTTAAAAAAAATAGTTGTAGTTCAAAAATGTATACCAACTTTAGTTACATGTATTAATACAATAGTTAGAAAAAATACCAAAGCATATTCCGCACAATAGGGAAAAAAAACTTAGCATTTTAAATGAAGAAAAACTAGTGATATTTTTTCTGTTTGAAATAAATTAGTTAAAGGTATCCGACTACGTTCGGAACCGTGATTTTGCAAAAGCGTGTATAAATGGATAATATTTAAGATATTTAGTGTCACTTAGATTAGAAAATGTAGATAAAATTGTTTTAAGAGAATAGTGTTACAATAAAAAAATTATTTAAGTACAATATTTTGACAGAAGATGAACATAGAATGAACAATTTTCAAAATATTCTCCTTTTGTGAAAAGTGCTTCTATTATAATATTTTACCTGTATATAGCTCAAACCTCTCTGTACAGAGGCTCAAATAGAATTTTTGAAATATATAACTTAGAAGTGGGTTTATCCATGTTTTACGACACAACAGAGGGGAGAAACTTTAAGAAAAAAACGCCGATAATTATTTCAATGGGTTGTAACTCTGAAAATAATGTGAATTTTTCAAAAATCATAGTTGAGCCTCTGTACAGAGATCTGAGCTATTTACAGGCAAAATATTATTATAATAGAAGCATTTTTCACAAAACGAGAACATTTTGAAAAAAAGGTTATTCTAAGTTAATTTTTTGCCGAAATATTGTACTTAAATAATTTTTTTTGCCAAAATGTCCTTAAAACAATTTATACATGTATTCTAATCTAAATGACACTAAATATCATGAAAATTATCCATTTGTGCGCTTTTTTAAAATCACTGTTCCGAACGTAGTCGGATACCTTAAAGTTTTTATTTTCCAATGGGATGTGGATAAAAACCATCGTAACTCTAAATTGTTTTTCTTCTTTTAAATCAGACCTTTTAAATCTTGTGAGATTATTTTTTAAAAATTAAGTCTATATATATATAAAAAGTATTGCTTCGTTTTTTTTACCAATTTTTGTCAATTGAACCTTACTGTGTCCCCTTCAGAAAGGCACGTTTACGAAAATTATCTCTTTTAAAAAACAATTCGGAATCATTATATAAAAAACTCTTTCCTCCATTTTTTTCGTTCAATTTTTTAATTATTCGAACAAATGAAAGGGGCTAGGAACCCCATTTAAAATACAAATCTGCGTAAAATAACAATACCTGCACATGCATAACTATTTATTTTGAAATAAATAAGCGTCTTAGAATTAACTGTTCCATTAAAATCATGTTTTACCTTTATTAATCATCATCTTATTTCTATGCATAAATAATGTTAATTCTCGCAATATTTGATTAATGCAATCTTTTTACCACAATAACATATTTACGACTTAAAATGGGATTTTAATTCATTCGGAACAGTAAGCTCCACGCAGCAGACTTTTGCGAAAAGAGAGCGGCTTGCGGTGCCACAGAGAAAGAGAAAAATTAATTTCTCCCTTTGGCGCGATAAGCACTGAAAGTTTGGCGACGGTAGGGTTTTACTTTCTGTGTGGTAACCCACTCTCGTTTATGATGGCGGAATATTTCGTGAGTACGCTGATCGGGATGCTTCACCGTAGAGCAGTTGGAACGGTGACCTGCGGTAAAGCGCGTTTGGTTGCAGGTTGATCACCACCTTCACACCGGCCTGAGGAATCACTTTATTGTGGATCGTTTGCGCTTTTGTTTTTGATGCTCGCTCTGATCTTACTTACGAGGAATCGAATGTTTATATTCTTAGGAACATTCCAAGAAACTGCTTCGTGAAATCTTGCATTTGAAATTGAAAATTCATTAAGGTGCTTTTTCTCTAAAATGATGAGATGGTCTCATCATGATGGGGACTAAATCATGATGAGGTCCAACCTCTTCTGTGATCCCAGCGACTACTTTAGTGTCTTGTTGGATTTTTTATAAACTTCTTCAAACATTATGTACTTCTTGAAAGTTACAAATGTCATAATCGAGCCTTTTGTTGATGTCCAAAGTTTTCCTTCTCATATTTTGACCACTGGTCGTGCCTAGTTTGGGAAAACGAAAACAAAATCATGGCCAGCTCTCCGTCTTGTTCGTCAACTAGTCCTTCCACATCCACTAACACCACTGCTGCTGATCTCCAAGAAGTGGACGCTTTGAGCGATGACAGTGGTGTGGATGTCAAACCTCAGTGCAGGAAGCCTCACGAAAAATTCCTCAAGTTCGCACAAGAGCCAGAAACGGCGACCGAGTCCAGTAAGCGCAACAAGAGAAAGTCGTCAGAACCCAAAAAACGAAAAGACGTTCTTTTGATGAAACGTTTCCGGTGGGACTCCGACGATGAAGACAACGTTGAGGATACCAGAGAAGTGGATGTCTACGACATCATCGAAAGAGAAAGACCTAGCAGTGGCGACAGTGGGTGCCAAGTTGCCACGCCGTCGACAGCAATTCGGGCCAAAGCACCCGAAGAGAAAAAGAAAAGGCCAAGGCAGTGGAGGAAACCTAAAGTTGAGAAAGAAACCTCTATCATCAAACAAGAAACGCACTTGCAAACTTTCAGACAGTCTGTGATACGAAAACACGATGCAAGTTCAACATCCACCATTCTCAGTCATTCATCCGCCACGCACTTGTCCAGTTCTGAAAGCTGTTCTTTGGCCACTTCTCACTGCCTAACCAATCAGACTTATGTCCCACCGATTGTCCAGTCTGGTCAGTTTGACTTGACCCTCAGTGGATCGGAGGAGGGCAGCAACGACAAGTCCAGTAGAACTAGTCGCTCAGTGGGGAGACCAAGAAATTACAAAAGCATGAGCAGGGAAAGGCGCATTGAAGCCAATGCTAGAGAAAGAACAAGAGTGCATACCATCAGCGCTGCATTTGAGGATCTGAGAAGGCTGTTCCGGCCTATGCTCACAACCAGAAATTATCCAAGCTAGCCATCTTGAGGATCGCCAGTGCTTATATTGTAGCCTTGGCTTGTCTCAGTGAGAAGGATTACAGTGAAGAACAAAGCGGGTCGAACCTGGAGGGATGTGTTGAACATTGTACTAGAACCATACAAGCTGAAGGCAGATCTAGGCGCAGAACATCCAAGGTCAGTTATTTGTTTTTATTATGTACTATTATCATTTAACTTAATTTGCCTTTCAGTTTAGATACTTTTATCATTTTAGTGTTGTTCGATTTATATACCTGTTATAATTTATTGTTAAATGTATGTTATGTTATCATTAAAATCAATTTATCATGGTATTTTTATGTTTTTGTTACTTGAACATTTGCCTGTGTAGTTGTATTATTTCATGTAAATGGTCCATCATTACACTTTTTCGCTTATGTTACATCCCTTAAATTACTTATTAAATTTATATTTAGTTTTGACTTATCTCTATCAATGCATAATGTGAAAGAAGGATCAAAATTTGGAATCCTTTTTGAATTAAAAAGATGCGCCAATACTATTGTATATACTATTCTATTCTAAATTATTCTCTATGTAGAGAACCTGTTTTGTCTCCCTACTTATTTTTATCTTATTAAACCCATTTTTTAAAGATAAATTTTTTGTTCTATAAAATGTGGTTTATGAGTAAATGGAATTATTATTTTCATTGTACATGTCAAAATTAAAAACTGTTCATTGATGGAAATGCTGAAAAAATATTTAAGACTCAAAATAATTAATTGCTGTATCTGTTATGGTGAAGTTACACGAAAAATGAAACTATTTTGTTTGTTTTAATTTTCTTTAGGTGCTTTAATAGCCTTTAGATAGCCTTGAAATTTTTAAGTTACGTATTTAATATTTTCTCACATGCATAACATTTCATCACTAAAGCCAAACGATTTTTTTAAATTCTTTTAAAACAATTCTTTTCATAAAGCCAAGCGATTTTTTTTTTTATGAAAAAAAGTATTTCTTCTATATGATTTGTTATTTTGTCAGGTCAAATGACTGTTACAATATTGATAAACATTGTCCACACGCTATTTTACGCAGTTATTGTTAATTTTCAATTTATTTAAAAATTGCGCTTTCAGAAATGAGAAATATTGTTAAACGAGATGCAAATATTTCTAGAACATTCAGAAAATGTTTGAAATTTCCTAATCACTGACAAAATTGTGTTTTGTGATACCCATAGTAAATACGTTGCATAATGAGTCATAACTGTTGAGATAGAACAATCAATAACTGTAAAATAGAACATTATAAGAATTGTTGTGCCGAAGAAACTAAATTGGAGCAAAAATAAAATTAAGCATATGTCTTGTTAATATAAATAAATAGAGACAGTTGGTTAAATCTCACAGTGAAGGATTGTTATTAAATTTAACACATTTAACTAATGTTTAAAAGATAATTTTTCAAAAAAAAAATATTTTCGTTTTTTAAATTTACTTTTAACAATAATTTTTTTAATGATATTTTAAGTATTTGTGGATGAAATGGTTTTTTTAATGCCATAAATCAGGTTAACAATGAATAATTTTTGTAAAAATTCTTTTTTCTTCTGCGTACTAAAAATACTGTAAAATTGTTTATATGGAAAATAGAATTTCCCAATTATTTTTATGTAATGACATTAAAAAAAATCATGGTTCCTATTCTATTAAGTAATATCAGAATTTTAAGGTGGTTAAAATAATAATATAACTAACATGTTATTAATTTTTATTCTATTATAAACAAATATCTGATTTTTTTTTCTTTTTAAAAAATTGCTCTCTCTTTGATATGTTTATGCATTTTCAAATCTATCTTTAATTTCTATATATAACCGTATCCAGTCTTTTTAAGCCGTTAAGTATTCTAACATTAATGCGATTTTAGATTTGAACGGTTTTATGATCTTGTGGTAGAGAACATTCGATAAAGTTGCATTATTTAACCGGCTGTAGATATTCAGAATAACACGTTTTTGAAACATTCTTGTTTGTATTCACTTTTTTACTGGATTGGGGAAAACGGTGTATTTTCCAAAGAATTTTATATTTGTGCTGCTTTCTACAATGGAAATAGGAAAAAGAATTATGTTTGATTTATCGTACATCCGTTTAAATCTCGTTCCGTTATATTTATTCTCAGAAGCAATTTTGAATCTTTTAAAAAAAATTCGATTGTAAGCGCACATTATTCTAGCATATTTCTTTTTAACTTTGTATTTCTGAGTATCGTATGGAGCAACTTTGTGTTATTGAAATTAGTCATTGTTTCAATGTTACGTAATTTATGTAGAAAAAAGTTTATTTACAAATCATGGATTTCTAGAATTGCTATTTTATTGGCTTTAATTATTTTAGTAATTACAATTTAAATATATAAAGTACGTATTATTTGTATAAAAATCTCATAATAATCGCTTTTTCCAATTCCTACTATTAGTTCACACTATATATATATACTATATATATATATATATATAGATAGATCAATTCTCTACTAACAAGAGATCACATCCAAACAATAACACTCGACAAACACATAGACAGCAGGAAAATCACACAATGAAGGACAAAAGAGTAATCGAGATAATAAATATAAAATGGATGCTGCAGTGCTATGAACATTACTGACTTAGGACAGTTTTATATAAAAATTAAATTATATAAAAATTAAGGGTTGGAGCATGTTTTTTGGCCAATAACCTTCCCCTTTTTTGTAAATAACTTACTGAGCAAAACCAATAGGAAAATAATGGATAGAAATATCTAAATCCATACAAGATAAGGGAAGTAACTTACACAAAAATTGCACTTACAAATGCAAAGCCCGCGCTAAATCTGAGTGGGAAACATTCAATTTGTTGCCCAGATTCTATACCCTAATACAGATTTAAATCAAAAGTGGCAAGCTGAAATCTTAGCACTTAACAAAAGATTAAAATGGAAATAAAATTGCATAATAGTTGCATATTATAGCATAACTATAATAACACCACAGTAAATATATGAATAAAATAATAGTAAGTAATTTCTAATCTAATATTAGATTATGGAATAACTATAACAAAATATTTGTTTATAGTAATAGCTATTATCAATCTCATAATTTTAATCCTAACTATTTTGAATAGCTTTATTTATATAACTATTAATAAAATAAATTGGGTATTTCTGATTTAAGCAATATTTAGTAAAATGTGTATAGTTATTTATAATGTCTGATTTTTTTGACACAAGAAATTTATTACGTTGTATATATATATATATCTTTCAAATTTTCAATCGTTAATAAAATACTTCCTATTCATCCACTCAAGTTCAAATACATTTTTTTTTAAACTTGTAGTGGATGACACTTGATGTTAATATGGTTTTCTCAAATATTAATTCATGAATTGAATTAAAAAATGAATACGTAGTAACAAACAAAAATAATAGTCCAATAGCAAATATAGAAAGGAAAATTGCTCGTTGTGTCCCTGAAATGCAAAATGGATAACGTGTGGGGTTCGAATCCCACCTGGGATGGCCTAATTTCTGAGAACGGGATTTCTTTTTTTACTATACTATTCTACTCTAGAATAAATAAATTTAATTGATGAATAAATAGTAACAAACGGAAAAATAGTCCAACACCCTATATAGGAAGGAAAATGGAAAATTGCAAGGAAAATCGTTTTCTATTTTGCTACTTAATGTTGTGATTGTCATATGTATATACATATTTATATTAACTGTAACTATTTAATAAAAAGTAACTAAAATAAAAATTTTCTTTGTTGACCTAAGTAGGTATTAACTTAAAATTGTTTTTTATATTACTTGTTTGTTTGTTTTTAAAATTTTTTAATCGTTTTCATAATAAATTGACGTTTTAATTCTTTTTATGGAATACATAAGAAACGCTTTGAAATACAATTATTAAAATTCATTCTACAAATAAGTATCAATTTTTAAATTAACTTTTTTTGTAATTTTACATCGGAAATAACGATTATTAAAAGTCTTTTTTTTTTTTAAAAAACGAAGTATCAATGTAAGTTAAAAAGTTTTAAGACGGATTATTTGATAGATTAAGTGATTTGAAGTGAAAAGAAAAATATCGACTTTTTTCCAGTTTTATTTCGATAGCGTGATAAAGTTTAATCGAATAAGAAGCCAAGTTTTTTCAATCAATCAGTCGGTGGTGGTTTCACTGTTTTCTTTTCTTTTTGTAAAAAAAAAAAAGAACGATTTAATCTTTCAATGCGTGGATCTTTTAATTAAAAAAAATAAATGAAATATGGCGTATTTGATAAATTAATACGTCTTGAAAATAATTTGTATAAAATTTATACCATTAAAAATGGAGGATGAAAATTCTTTAGAAGTGTCTAATAAACATTTTCTCCGGTATTAGAAATTTTATTGAATTTATATATAAATATAAATTTAAAAAAATGGTGCAGATATAATTTGAATTTAATGTGCAACAGTACAAAATAAAATAAAATGTAAAGAAATTGCATTATAATACATTTAGCAAGAGATTTATGAATTTTTTAAGGTGACTGACTGCATTCGGAAATGTAATTTTGAAAAACCGTGCAAAATATGTTTTTTATATTCAAGGTCAGTTGAATTAGAATATTTGTATAAGATTCTTTTAAGAATATTATTACAAGAAAAGGTTATCTAAGTGTAATTTTTTGACAAAAAAATGAAGAAAGAATGATATATTTTCAAAACATTCTCCATTTATGAAAAAATACTTCTATGATAATGCTCAGATATATAGCAAAGACTTCTAGACGGAACCTGAACTAGAGTTTTTGAAAAATTAACATCATATTTTGAAGTTATAATCAATTAAAATAATAACTGGTGGTTTTTTTTAAATTTTTTTATTTATTTATTTTATTTCTCTATTCTGATATAATAAAGTACGAATAAATGTACTTCTAATTTATATATTTTAGAATCCTAGTTCAATCCGGTTATAGGAGCTCTAACTATATATAAACAAAATGTTATTATTTTAGAAACGTTTTTGGCCACCAATTCAATATTAAGGTAAGTGATGCTGACTGCTGTGGTGGCCACGGTAGCCTAGTGGTCAAGGTATCGGATCGTGGCTGGCTTCGAGCCCAATACTACTAAAGACCGGCCTTGCAGGGGAACGATGCACGTTAAATCTGTCGAGAGCTCAAACGTCCTCCCATTGGTGTGGTAGTTGGGAGAGGGTGGCCAGGTGTCGTCCACGTCACTTGACATGGGTTCCCAAAATAGAGGTCCGCCCCAAGCCCCGTAGGCTGAACAGTGCGACGTTAATATTCACTCACTCGCTGACTGCTGTGCCGTAGGGCCTGGTCTCGAAACCCGGAGAAGGTATTGGTGTTTGTAAATGTATAGTGCCTTTTTGAGCATGGGGATACTCTAAATAGCTGTCGAGCCACAGACCTCGCGTGAGGTTGGTGGAAGGGAAGAGGTGGTAGGCCCTTAACCAATTGGAGGGAAGCGAGCCAAATCGTACTGTCACCTGTGTTTTGCTCAAAGGTACGTCTAACGGCAGGCGTACAACTAGCCCCTTGCCGCGATGAATTTCTTGGACCTTGATCGGATGTTACTGTCGATCAGGTGGCATAAATAACAACTAGAACAACAAGAGAAACATTTTTCATTAAAAGAGAATGTTTTGAAATTATGTTATTTTTGCTGAAAAAGCATTTAAATAAATTTTTACTGCAATAAAAACAATTATTATGTTTAAAACGTTTTATGTGTTTATTCTAATTCAACTGGCACTTAATATGAAAAAAAATATTCATCTGTACGTTTTTGCAAAATCACATCTCCAAACGTAGTCCCTGTCACCCTAACAATTCTATTTCTCAATTATTAAGTGTAACATTATTATTATTAATTAAATCATTATATTTAACTCGTTTTATATAAAAAAATCAGTGTTTTTGCAGAAGTGTTTCGAAGATAAAAGTAATATTTCCTATTTCCTTAGAGAATGTTTGGAAGAATACAATGTGTGTATAAAATATAATACGAATCTATCTAGGTGTGTGTATGTGTGTTGAAGCAATACATAGGTTTCTTTAGAAACAAACAAAAAAAAAAAAAAGTTAATTAAAATGGATGATGCGAGTAAAAGACTCACATGGGTTATTTCTTTGTTAAATGTATAGAATATGCATTTAATATTTCCTTATGAGAAAGCATTGTATTACACCTCTCCCTTTAATTTAGTTACATAATATGACATATAAGAGGAAAAAAGTGTCGAGTTTCCCACTGGCGTCTTGAAAATTAAGTAACAGTACCTAATGACCTTCTGCTTGAATATTCTTTCAACTAGACACAGCGAGGCCAGAAATTCTACAGATGTAAAAGGATTCCATAGAATAAAGCCAGACATTTCCGCAAAATTGTCTCTTTCTTAGACAAAAAGAGGTTTAGAATAGATCTCGCACGTGAACGCTGAAAAATCAAAAAAAGATCATAATTGAATCTGAATTAAATAAGTTTTCCGTATCTTTAGAGATAGGATTTGAGAAGATATATGTTTGTTTAAACTGAATAGCACAGGAAGAATGCTGTGTTAATTAGATTATCGTACTTGATGATACAACTTTCACGTGATAAATGTTATCACGTGATCTCCTTTGAGTTCAAAACTGACTATAACCGTGTACTTGTTCTATTTGTAAAATTTTAGATAACATTTCAAACTTGGTAATTGAGTAAATATGTTCCAGCATTTAAAAAAAAAAATTCATCAAAATTTTGTTTAATTAAAAAGAAATTTTATATCTTATTTGTACTTTCAAATCAAGTTTATTTTGCTTACTTGTGTGCGTTATTATTGTGGACAAATATGTACTTTTTAAAAGAAAGCTTCTGTAGAATTCAAAAGTTGGTAACAGCATAGCACATGAACTTGCGACATGGCCGACCTTCGATGACCATATCGTGGGGTTTCAGCGTAAGTTAGAGGTGTGGGATTCTCGAAATGATGAGACATTTTAGAATTCTTAATGACTTTTATTAAGAATTTAACTTAGATTACACTTAGATATCGAACAAACTTATATTAAGTGAGAATAAACCAAAACACATAGTCTTAATTAACACAGATCGCGCAATTAGATCAATATAATCAATATAATTATCAATATAATTATATTATATCCGCCTATTCTTAATCTCAATAATATATTCGCGTTCAGAATATAATCTTCCTACCTGGTTGAATACTCCACGTCCAATCTACTTCCCCAATATTTCCCCTAATGGTCGTACAATGGTATGTACCTTGTTAAAATGGCGAGCTTTACGGATTCTAGATAAGCCGTCAATCAACACTTCTATCTTCTTACACTAAACTTTCTAAATTGCCATCTCGTTCACTATCCTTTTTAAAGGTTATTTTTATTTGCATCTATGCTTCGTTTCACTTCTGGATTGGGTTAAAAGATTTGCCAAATGTGACCGTAAAAAGAACACAGGTGTATGTTAGAGGAAGGACGCGTGAGATGTCACAAACTGATTGGTTAGAAACACTTAGTTGCATTTATTATGTGACTTAGACGTCACAATAGCTTATGAACTCATTGGTTGGTACACGCGTGATTGTAGTTATCATGTGATTATGATGTCACACGAATTTAGTCCTATTCTCTGCATTTCAGTAAGTCAAAAAGTTATGAACTTATATCAATGAAAAAAAATAATAGTCATCTTATTTCAAAAATAAATATTAATTTTAAACAGATTTAATAAATAAGTAACATATAATGTATGCAATGGTTAAAATAGATGTATATAATATACTTGTGTATCAGTGGCGCACACAAGGGGTCCGGACCCCCAAAGCCCTTGATTTTTTCGATTGGTTATAATTCTAAGTATATAATACGTAAAATTTAATTAAATATTTGGTATTAATGATTAATTTTATTAATTAATGCTAATTATTTATTCAATAATTGGTTTTTTACTGCGTTTTGTTCCTGAAAATCGACAAAATCTAAAATAGCATGATACAAGAATGATGAACTTTCAACCCCGAACCCCTCTTAGAAAAATTCCTGTGTGCGCGCTACTGTTGTGTATACATACACACTCATATAGATAGATATTACATACATCAGTGGCACACACAAGGTCCCCCCAGCCCTTGATTTTTTTTCCGATTGATTATAATAATGGGATATAGAAAGTAAAATTTAATGATATGGTTATTAATATTTAATTTTTTAATTAATGCTAATTATTTATTCAATTATTTATTTTTTACTGTTTTTTTGTTCCCGACAATCGACAAAATCGAAAGAATATGTTGGGCGGCGTATTGGGGTATGATACTGAGAATGGTGGACTTTGGACCCTGGACCGCACCTCCTACCCCTTGAAAAATTCCTTGTGCACCACTGACATACATAGATACATATAATAGACATATTAACCTTTTTCAGTATAAATTAAGAACCTTAATAATTATTTTTAAATACTATCTATAAACTTATGGTTCTATCTTTTTATTTAATTTAAAAAAAAAGTCAAAATATCAAACATTTTATTTTATATTAGTTTGTACCCAATCTGACATACTGTGGGGAGGGGGGTGCTCAGACCCCTATTATAAAGACGGGTTACATTCTCGATTCGTAGACGAAAGCTCTTTGGGTGAACCCCCAAACCTTCCCCTCTTATACTCCAATGTCGACAGCGGCGTAACGTACACCCACGCAACCCCTCATCGCGGGAGGGGCTGAATTCTAGGGGCCCAAAACCTGACTTTTCAGGAGGTTGGGGATTCTAGGGGTCCCAAGCCTGATCCAAGTACGTACTGAATTTTCAGGGGTCTAATTTTCTCCGTAACGCCACTGATGTCGACGTACATAAACTGGAAATATTCTTCTCTGCTGATTAAACAAATTTAGTACATTATAAATTCTATAAAAATCTACGAATTTCACTAAATGTTGCGTAAAAATATACATATATAAATACAGAAATCTATGTTATAAGTACATACAAAATCGTAAGCATGTAATAGTGTTGTAGCAAAGTCTACTTATAACAGTGCGAAAGTATATAGAGAGGCAAAAATAGCGGCAGCAAACAAACTAAGCCTAAAAGCGGAAATAATGAATACAACTAAATTGAAAAGAAAATGGACACACAGCCACTTGCACTCGCACAGATTTCTTCGAAAGTTAATCTAAGATGGGGGAGATTTCGAGAGGCCGGCACGAGGGGAATTTTCTTCGAAAATGCCATCTCGAGATAAAAAAAAGAAGGGAAATCAGGGGGACTCTTTGACAAGTGATGCATTCCATTCTTTCAAGATATGATTGCATTGAGGGAATTGCTTAGAACAGGGCGCTAAAACAGCAATTCTTGACGTGTGGTCCTTGGACAGGAGTGAGGAACCTTAGAACAGGATGTTAGTAGGCCGTCTTATATATATGTTATTTGCAATCGAATTAGGCCACACTCTATAATCTAATGCAGGGGTGTCCAACACGCGGGCCGCATGTGGCCTACGTAAATTGCGGCCCGCCGACTCTTTCTTAAAATTTTTTAAATATCAGATTTTTAAAGTTTTTTTCATTTTAAAATTTATATATATATATATAATATTGTATTTGCCCGTTACCTGTTCTTGTTTTAAAATAAATCCTTTTTGATAATAGAAATGTCCTTTAGATTAAAATAGATTTATATTTTGTCAAACGGTTACATTTGATTTTACTACGGTAAGTTACTTTTTTAATAAATTTCGAATTGTATTATGCATATCCTTTACTATGGATGGTACATGATTCTCTGTGTGAGCGACTTTCGTTTCTCCTCCTCCTTTTCTGTTTGGAGTGCCCAAAAAGCAAGAGGTTTTTAAAGTTTTAAAAAAATATTCAGGGTGGTTAAGATAAAGGGAAATGTATACTTAATCGTTTTGCGAATGACAGCACTATCGAATTTCAAGAATGAGTAACGAAAGATCAATTCGATAGGAACACACCGTAATTTGCAAGAAAATGGCAACTGTAATATTTCAAACATTATTTGATCATTGCATTATTATATTATATAAACGTTATTATATTATCTATGTCTGTTTACATGAAAAAGTAATGAAAACAATAATAATAATTCATTCTGTTTTAAATTTTCACTCCAATAAATGTTTTTTTTCCAATTCTGATATAAAGGTACATATTTTTATGTGCGCCCCGCGAGATTGTTTTTCCGTAGTGGCCCGCAAGGTCATTTTGGGTTGACACCCCTGATCTAATGAAACTGCGACACTCGAAGGGCGTTAGATGGACACATTTAAAATTATTAATTATATTGCAAAATCTTACTATCCGTTATGGTTGAAAACTTCAGAGTTAAATAGTAGAATTAGGTACTTGTGGTATTATGTTATATGCTAATCAAACATAACAGATATCATTAAAATTGGGACGGTTGCCTATAGCCTCAACAAGATATCTTGTGCGAGGCCATAGGCAAAAGATAACGTTAAAATACGGATTCTTTTACTGTTTACTTATTTTTAATAGTCATTTAGATCAGTGCACCGCAACCTTTTTATCGCTGCGGACCGGTCAACGTTTGATAATTTTACCGTGGCCCGCTGAGGGTGGGATACCTTGATTGTTTATATTTTAGATTGTTTTGATTTAACAATTTGAATTTAGTTACATTTATATATAAATATGCCTTCAGAATAAAATGTAGTTACACCAAAAATGAATAAAAGTGATTTAACGTGGTATATAAAGTGATTTTCGTGGAAAGTTGAGCAAATCCAAGAGAAGTGCACCACTTAAATAAAATGGCAATAGTTTAATGTTCTTTAGGCAGCCCGGTACCATTTGATCCACGGACCTGTACATGTCCGCAGACCAGGGGTTCCGGATCACTGATTTAGATGATTTACGTTGACGAAAGGTTAAAAAAGGAAGAAATGTATAAGGAAATAGCAGAATTTATTCTACGAATTTAAATTTATTCAGAAAGACTCGGTTTCTTTAAGGTGGTTGTGGTAACTTAGTGGTTGAGATCACGAACTTGTGGCCGGCGTGTTGTGAGTTCAAGTCCTAATGCCACTAAAGAGATCCCCGTGTAGAGGGGGCTTATGTAGGTTAAATCTGTCAAGCTCAAAGCCTTCCCTTTGGCGTGGTGTGGAGCCACGGTAGCCAAGTGGTTAAGGTATCGAATCGTGGCTGGCCTTGTCACGAGTTCGAGCCCAGTACCGCCGTGTAGGGGAGTGATGCAGTTAAATCTGCCGAGAGCTGAAACGTCCTCCCGTTGGTGTGGTAGTTAGGAGAGGGTGGGGTACCAGCTCAGGTGTCGTCCTCGTCACTTGACCACGGTTCAAAATTGCGTGGTCCTTCGTCAAAAGCCCTCGAGTAGCTGAATAATGCGACTTTAATATTCACTCACTCACTTGGCGTGGTCTGGTTATTTGGAGAGAAGGAGCCATCTTATATATCGCCATCATCGTTTGACTGAAGCTCAAAATTTACTACATGGTCCGACGCCAATAGCCCTCGTATTGCTTTACAGTATGACGTTAATATGACGCTCACTACTCGAGTTCCATAAGCCTATTTATTCTATTATCGAATGGTTAATATTGTGTATTAAGTACAAATTATTATATTAAAATGATTATTTTAATGTAATATTTAATGAGAGTGAATTGGAATTTATCGTATCAATATATGTGAGAGAAATCTCTTGAAACAGGTCTTGATTTCTAAAAGTTTTTTTACCTAAAATATATTTCCTGCAAAATGTATTTGCAATGCTCAGCTTTTTATTAACATTCTATTATTACTGTTAAAATATATTAGTCGAATTTTTTTCCTATAAAGCTGTATTAATATTTTTATATATTAAGAAAAAAAAAATAATTGAATTACTTGAAAAACGTTAACTTGTGAAAAAATGACATAAAACAGAAATGCATCAACTTTTAAATCACGTTTTGTTGGTTAATTTTTTAAAAAATTCAGTTGTCGCCATATAATTTAAAATATTTTGAGTTCCCTTTTATATATAAAAATTTATTTAATTTGTTTTTGCTGGTTTAATTAATAGTATTTACATTATTTTATTATGGTTAGCATTTTCCCTTCTAAATTATGTTCTCTGCAATGCAGCAAAATTAGCTTTTTGCTTGATTGAAGCAATTTCAATTCGATTTCCAGAATATATTTTTCCAAAAGAAAACATTTGTTACTTGTTTTCAAATATGAAACGAAAACTTTTAGGTGTATAATTGATTTCTCTATACGTCTTTACTAAAACTTAATCAGCAGTTTTTTTTCCATCAGTTTGACTTATGTCGTGCTATTTATCATAATCATTTGCGTTATTGAAATCGTAAGCAATTCTGCCGCAAGGCGATCTAGGATTTTTTTTTTAAGCAAATCAACAGATAGGAATTTCAGGAAGATAAATTACAATTGCTCATTCTGTAATTTGTCTCTCCTTGCCTTGAGAGAAAAATAATTTATCGCGTGTTTTTTTTTTTTTTTTTAAAAATGCCCTAATAAATAATGAGATTGATGTCGAGCGCCTAATTGACATGCATAAACAAATTGATTTAAAATTTTCAGCGCGGTTAAAAAACTCATTTAATAAAATCTGTTTGTGTTTCTAGGTAATTTTTTGAGTCACAATGCGCATAATTCAAACAATAATTATTGCGTTTACAGTTTCACACCTTTTTATTCTACGTTGTATTTTTACAGTTTTAATTTATTAAAATTCTTTGGCATGATTAGTGAAATTTGATAAAATGAAAATTTAAGTGTTTTGTACTTTTTAAGTGATAACTTTGTAAGAAATTTTAAATAGCTTTGTAATTTATATTGCTTTGTATTTTATAGGTATCTGTCTTTAAGATTAACCGTTGCATAACCTTTCTCCTTAAGTATTGTGTTTTCCTAAGGATAATAGTGTAAAAACTGCTGAATAGTAATTAGTATTTAAAATTGCTGGAAAAATTGCAATAGAAAACGAATAAGTGTGATCAGAATTTTTCTTTTTTTTTCAATTCGTATACTAGTGTCTTTTTTTAAATGTATTTTCATTAGCCTAGAGCTGGGGTGTCCTACCGGGGCCGATGTCCCCAAATTTTTTTAAACTTGAAATTCGACTATTTTGTACAATTTTTTTTGTTTAAAAATTTTTTTTTGTAAAAAATAAATCCCATATCTGTTATTATTTTATCACGTTGCTTCTGTTACTGCGAATCTCTTTTTTTTCCCCTCTAAATTGAAATTTATCCATCAATTACCATACGCAAATACACATCATTGAATCGACTCCAAAAAACAAAGGGAAAAGAGTTGAAAAACAGATATCTCACAAATTTAAAAACTAAATTTTTTTTGATCATTGCATTTTATTATTTTTTTGTTTTTGGAAAACAATAAATAATATATCGTCTTTTTTTAAATTTTCTTTTAAAAATGTTTGTAATGGACCCAAAAAATCTAATATAAATATATATATATATATACAGTGGCCAAAAAGGGGGGTCCAGCCCCCTCAAAGCCCTTGTTTTTTTTTTCTGATTAATTATAATTCTAAGATATGTACGTAAAAATTTAACTGAGTATTTGTTTTAAAGTTAATTTTTTTAAAAATCTTTATTTATTCAATAATTATTTTTTTACTGTTTTTGCCCCCGGGGCAAAATAAAAAGGCGATACAAGAATGGTGAACTTTCGACCCGGCCTTTAAAAAAATTCCCCTTTGCGCTCTGTATATATATGTTTATATACGGCCCGCAGGATCGTAAAGTTCTTCCGAAGTGGCCCGCGAGTTCATTTGGGTTGGTCACCTCTGGCCTAGAGCAACGGTTCTTAAACTTTCGAACACGCGCGGTGGCCTTTTATGAATCAACCTGACATCTCGGACCCCCAAGATTTTCAACAACCCACCCTGACTCCCAACACAGGGCTGTAAAATTTAAAGGTTCTTCAATAATCTTAAGACTGCTTCTGCTACTTATACAGACTTTTTTTAACATTTATTTATTTATTTTTCCTTTAAAAAAACAGCTAACATCTAATTTTAAAAACAAGTAATATAAAAAAGAATTTTAAGTCAATTTCTACTCTTTGAGTGGATGAATAAAAAGTATTTTATTAATTGAAAATTTGAATGAATAAAAGATAAAAAAAGAGAGGGAAGTGAACTTTTATATAATAGTAGGTTGGACAGAGCATTATTTGTCTGCCCGTTGTTGTAACAATCACACCCGATTTGGCTTGTTTGGTTGAAAAAAAGGTTTTCGACCCAACTTTTTTCTTTTTTTAACAGTTCTTTTTACAACTATAGAGACGAACGTTGGGGTCAAAACCCTAATTAATTTGATTAAATTAGATTAATTAGTTAATATTTGAGAAAAATGTATTAACATCAAGTTTCATGCATTACAAGTTTAAAAAAATAATATATTTGAACTTGATTACATGAATAGAAAGTATTTTATTAAAGATTGAAAATTTGAACAAGATATATATATATATATATATATATGTAATAATTTCCTCTTAACATACTTTAAGTAACTCTTTTTTAAACTATAAATAATCTTTAATTTTAAATTTAAAATAAATATTGTAATCTTAATCGTAATCGGGTAAACCGAAATCCCTATCCCAAGTATTCTAGCCAATCAGAACTACTATTACGTGATAGTCATGCGCTTAAGCACTGTTGGTATATAAACACAAAAAATCTGATGTAATCGCGCTCTTCTCGCTTGCCGCCATCATGTAAGATTGTAAATACCTTCAGCTTTCTTTGTCTTTGTGTTGTGTCCTCCAAAATGCCATATCTAATATTCAAAGTGAAAATGTAACGTAATTGTGCTTTAATCTGCTGATGTGTGCTCATAATAAAGGAGGTAAAGCTATTCTGAAGATATCATTACTAAATCAAGATTGATATATATATATATATATATATATATAACATACACCAGCCAACACTACATCAATATATAATATATATATATAGGAAGAGAGTGAACTAATAGTAGGAATTGAAAAAATCATTTATAAAAGTCCCAAAAAACTTCATTATTAACACTTTCTGTTTCCTTTTATTCTTAATCATACAAGTCACATTTAAATTTTGAGGCATACATTTCTAAATTTTTCGTTACCCCCAAAAAGAAAAAGAAAAGGTTTTTTTTACAGGAAATCGAACACAGTTCTCGAAATTAGACTCATCTCACTTAAGGCAAAAACGAAATAAAAAACCGCAACCTCGTAAGTTACCTGGAAATAACTGAAATAATCCCTTCTTCCCCTCAAAAAAAAAAACCCGAGCAACTAATCGTATAATTACATTTAATGTGTTAATTAAAAACAGCGTTTTTTTTTTTCTTTCTACCTCTGCCGCACTTGCAAAACGGATCGACACCTGTTGGCAAAAACGTGCCTGGACTCGCCAAAGAGGTGCGCCTTATTCATCCCAGTTCTGCCTAAAACAGGTGAAGTGCTGGGAGTTCAAAACCTCACCAACACACGGCTTGAACCCGACAAATTTCTTGTACAGGCGCCAGAAATTTGCTTTATTTTTCAACCCTCTGGCTTTGTGGGGAAAAAAATAAAGAAAATCCAATCGAAACTGCTATGCGTGAGGCACAACACTGCAACAGCACGAAAAAAAAAATATTTTTGTTCTAGTTGTGTGTAAAGTAAGCAGCCAACTTATCCTGTAAGTCCGCTTTTTCGCCTGGATGAGTTTGTGGTGAGAGATGTGTTATACAGTAAACAAACTTGTTGGATGTTTAAAAATGGTTAATATGACACAAACAAGTTGTTATTGATGTTGACAGATATTAAGAGTTGTTCTGTTGTAATTTGAAAAATTTGATCGGCATCCTTTTTTGGTTATGAGCAGAAATGTAAACAAATATGTTTTTTCTCAACGGGTGAAAATAAATGCGCCTTCTGTGTATTAGGTTTTTTAATTCGAAACAGATGAGTTAAATGACAGTTTTAGATTTATGTGCCATTAATATATATAACAAGTAATGTAAAAAGACAAAAATTTTAAGTCAATTCCTACTTAGGCCAACAAAAAAATAATTTTTTTAGTTACTTTTTATTAAATAACAATTAATATAAATATGTATATATACATATGACAGAATCACACTATTAAGTGGCAAAATAGAAAGCGATTTTCCTTGCAATTTTCCTTTTTCCTTTCTATATAGGGTGTTGAACTATTATTTTTGTTTGTTACTAGTTATTCATTAATTAAGTTTAACTAATGAATTAATATTTGAAAAAAACTGTATTGACATCAAGTGTCATCCACTACAAGTTTAAAAAATGTTTTTGAACTTGAATGGATGAATAAAAGTATTTTATTAACGATTGAAAAATTTGAACAAGATATATACATATATATATAGGGAGAGTGTAAACTAATAGTAGAAATTGAAAAAATCAAAGTATAAAAGATATATTTATTTTATTAATGTTTAAAATAAAAAAAAACAAAATTTGACTTTTTTATCGAGTTTTTAAGCATGTGAATATTATATTTTGTTATTAAACATCAAATTTGTTATTAAACATTGAAAAATGCACTGGTCAGAATGCTATTCATTTCTCTTCATTTTAACTAAATCAATTCTAAAGAAAACAAAGAGCGCGGGGAATAAAATCAAAGCATTTAGTAACAAAGTAAAATCGATTTTAAATTACGCGTTATACTTCTTTCTTCCAAAATATTTTAAAATCAAACTTTTTTTAATTTAATTGTCATTCAATATCGTTTGAATTATTTCTACACCTTCTTTTATATTTGAAATTTTTAGCTAAAAAAAAAAATTTTTTTTTCAGCTGTTTACGAACATTATCAAAAATATTTCAAAACATTAAAAAAAAAATTAAATAGAAATTTAGCTTTAAGCAATTTATATTTATCTATAACAAGCAACATATGAAATACATTTTACAGTTCACATATTGAATAGAAATGTTCAACTGAAAAATGTTTTATCTTATTTAAAAAGTTTTAAAATATATATTTCTAAGTCACATATTGTCTTGTGAGCACTGATTTAATACAGTTTCAGAAACATGTGCCTCTTTAAATTCATAACAAAATATATATTTTTTAACTTATAAATCTTTTATTCACTTAATGCAAATTAAAATTTTAATTCATTTGTTATTGTCCTATTCCAAAAGCAAAATCTTTCATTTTTAAAACGATAAAAAAAACGAATCCTTTATAAAATTCAGATCATTTGTTATAAAAAATTTGATCCGTGTGTTAAACTTATTAGTTTATAACTAATAAGTTTAAAAATGAATATAAAATTATAATTGTTAATGATTGGCAAGTTCAAAATATTAAGTGAAGAATTTGATATTTTGTTTACTTTATAGGTTCTAGTAAATGTTTAGTTGAAAAAAAAATTCTCAACAAATTTAACATATAATTACTTTCTCTTTTTTTAAAAATCCCATTTCTAAATAACTTTAATCCCAAATCCATTAAAATTGGAAAAGAATGATTCACATTTATTCATATCTCCGTTACATTTATACCATGTTATTATCGTACATATTTTCCTTTTCTTCATTATTTATTTAATCTTTTTTTTTTTATCATTTAATAGCGTCAAGGTCGAACTTTTTTTTTTATATCATTATCTGCCAAGCAGGTGGAATTTTTTTTTCCTTGCTTAATTTTCTGCCAGTTATTTCTTTGAAAATCCTCTTTGTTATTTGTGGATTATTAGAACAGATTTGGTTAGTGGAAAATATATAGAACTGTTTGGTGTTATTGTCGGCAGGTGGGTAAACGTTTTCGATTTTAGTGCGAAGTTTATGAATGCAAGCTATATTTTCCCGCTCTTTTGTCTAATTTCGTAGTATATCCCCTTATCTAAAAGGACATTTGTATTCCACGGGTATATGTGAAACGTATTCAAATAGAAACTGTGTAATGAAAAAAAAAACATTTTTTGTTTTTGTGTTATTTCATATTCGAATATTTTAAAGATTTCCTTTATTTCTTTTCGTTTTTTTAAAATTATTATTGTTGTAAAAATGTGCAGTTTTACCTTTTTCATAAATTTTAAATTTTTTTTAGTTAATTTTTTTTTTTTTTTTCTTAACAATTTTTTTTCTTTTAGTTTCAGAAAATCAAAAGTTTTATAAAGAAACGTCGTTATGGATGCCTCAAAATAAGCAAAGAAAAAAATAGTTTATTTTTTTTATATAGATATAATCCCTTACAAAGAATATTAAACGAATAATATATGTATATATATTGAATCATGTTCAGAAAATTCTTCATAGTATTTGATAGAATTTTCAAATTTAAATATCTTTCAGAAATATCTTTCAAACGTTCAGAATAATTCTCATTTTCAAATTTAATATTTGTACTTTAAATTAAGAGCAATGCATTTGTTTAATATTTTTTTTTTTGAAAAAGGGGCTGCGGATGGGGCCCCTTTTAAAACCTAAAACCCCCGGGAAACTCTGGTATTACTTTTTAGTGTGACACCATACAGGTGGATACCAATTGCCTCAATCTAATTTTGGCGCCCAGTTTCCTCTCCAGATGTAGGCACCTGAGTTCTGACGGTGCGAAATTGTACCATGAATTTAATTTTGCGGAGGACACCTAAGCCGAACAGCCACTCTAGGGATCTTTAACACGCCGAATAATCATACGACATGAGAGCTATCGATTTTTTGCATCATGAAAATCTACCGACTTGTTCTGGAGTCGAACCCGCAAACTTAGGCGGACAAGGCCAACGACCAACTACGCCACCTAGACGGTGTTTGTTTCATACAATGATAAAAATATCTGTATTTTAATTCTTTCTTGATTAAAGGAAATATTTACCCATTTTAAAAGTGGTGATTTTTGTATTTAGTTATATCCTTATCTGCCTTTTTTATACAGAATGTCAAAATAGAACGTATGTCGAACACAATTACGTACACGGGGGAAAAGAACTTGTCAAATCGATTGGCTGTAATGATACGACATTCGCAAGTTGTATTTTGATTCTTGTTACTTAATTTAGTTTTTGTGTCATGTGATAATATATAGTCGTGTTTTCTCACAGGTTTTGTGTTATTCAGTAGGTATAATTTTATACAACAAAAGTATCATATATTGGAACAAACGAAAACAAATTTCTGATAAAACAACACGTTATGTACTTTTCCTACGATGTTTATTTATTTAACATCTAAACAAACTAAAATAAACAGTTACTTATTAAATATTTACTTTTAGCATATTTACTCTTGGCAACCTTTAAACCCTGTAAGAGTAAAAGAACATTCTAATAATCTAATTAGGGTAGGTCTTGGATAAATTTTTCTAATGTTAAACAGTGGGCTAAATTCATGTGACGTCACAGTCACATAACTGCAATCACGTATTTCCATCTAAACAGTTCATAAATTCATGTGACGTCATAATCACATGACGAATTCATAATATACTGTGACGAATTTCTAGACAATCAGTTCTTGCGTTTCGCTGTTGATAACTTTTACTTTTTACAGAAGCATTTACATTGTAGTTTATATGAAATTGAAAGCTTCTGTTTCTAATAAATATGAAAAACTGTCAAATATTAGATTATTATTATTCCTTCTTACACGTAATAAAATTTGCTTTTAAATTAACAACCCTCTTCCTCTTATTCTCAAAAGCATTCTCGTTTTAGATTACGTTCTTCTGCTTCAGTTTTAAAATGAAATTGTAGAGCTGTACGCAACTAAACTCTCTCGATATTTCATAAGTATCTTTTACAAAAAAAAGGCACAAAACCTTTCGATATCTTCCATTCTTTTCTTCCAAAACCCGAAAAAACAAAGAGGAAATTTTTTTACATGAAGGGGAAAAACCCAGTAAGCTCGCAATTTTTATAAAAGAAAATCAAATCATCCCCCTTTTTTATTTTTATTTTGTCAAATGACGCACCTGCGAATGCTATATTGTTTCTCCACTTATTGACCTTTTAGTACTGGCCGATTTTCGTTCCTTAGACAGGTGTTTAAGTCTCGTGCTACCACGAATTGAATAATAAGATAACTGTTTTCCTATTTAGCATCTCAGTATTTGCATTTGATGTAGATTGCCACGGAAGACGAAACGTTTTACTCATTTACTTGCATTGCCACCAAGGGAACATTAATGTTGGTTTGTAAAAGACGATTGATTTCTAGCTTACTAACTTCAAACGATGTTCCATAACGCTTATTCAAATATTTAATAAACTTAGTAAGTTATTGGATATGGAAAAATTGAATTTTAGGTACCAAATAATATGTTTTAAAATTTTTAAAAATTAAAAAGGTTTTTTAGAATTAAAATTTATTTGTCCCCTTTTTATGATTAAAAGTCTATTTTTAACACAAAACCAAAACTATATATATATGAAAGAAAAATGAGAATAGCTCTATTTTATTAAATAATTTTGGGAAAATTTTTTTTTCTTTTTAAACCCCTTTAGGGTTATAAAAATTTTGGATAAATAGCTCAACAAATGGATTTCAAAAAAATTTTTTTAAAATGATTTGAAAATTAAATTTAAAAATAAAAAACCCTTTTGATTTAAATTTTCCCAGTTTAAAATTTTCTAAAAATCTTTTTATTTCTTTTAACAATAACTGTATTCGTAACTGATTTGAAAAATAGAATTTATGAAAAATAATAATTCCACGATTCGAATTTTTTCTCCTGTAGTTTGCGACTACGGTTATTTGATCAGCATTTTATTAAATGTATTATTGGATATAAAGTTGATGTTGTGGTTTTCATTTGTAAAGAAGTTCATGGAATATTAATAGGAATTGTTAACATTCCTCGAGGAATATAACTATTGGAATCTACTAAAATTGAAAATGTAGAAAACGGTCAGAAGAAATTCGAGAGAAAGTGTGTTGATTCGAAAGAAATAACAGCAACGTGGGGAAAAGAACATCCATTGATTTGGAAAGAAATCGCAAAATACATAATCCGAAGAAATGTGAACTTGATGATCGCGAAAGAGAACGCGATATTCAAAAATGTATCGAAGCGATTTAAATGTTTAAAAAATAGCCTTTCACACACATACAGTTGCTAAATCTATTCTTTGTAACGCAATGTATAGATAGAGCAAAGGGTTTGAATTTATGGTTTTTGTTATTGTTTTAAAGAATCTGTATGATGTGATATTCTCAAATTTTTGTTTCAAAATTCGAATTGCAGAATTTTTTAGCATAAAGCTCTTCGTTAGCGCTCGAGCTATCTAATTTTCTTCAATTATAAAATTTTCGTTTCAGAATGTTACTTTTTAAGTCAAAATTTTGTTTTACATTTCTGTATTATCTATCGTTATGAATTTCGTTAAAATTATTTAAAACTTTTTTTCAATTAAATTTTGAGGAAAGGAAACCGATCTTGAATTTAAATTTGAAATGGTTCAAAAATCACTTAAGAATTTTTTTAAAAAATGTGTTCCTTTTTTCTTCTTGTGTTTATTGTAAAATTTTAAAAAAAAGAAATTATAGCCTTTTTATACATATATATTTTCTATGAGTTTTTTTCTTTTAAATGTGCATGGCAACAACAAAAAAGTTATTTAAATACAATAAATAAAAAAGCTATATTTGATCTTAAAAAAAAGAAAGTTATAAATTTTTATCGTCTGTCAATATAACAAAGATTATTATTTTGAAACAAATTTTATATTTCCAAACATGGAAATATCTAAACATGGACTGAATCTGATATTTTCAAGTAGAAAACTTT
>BMAV01025446.1:0-88528 GCA_019973955.1 Trichonephila inaurata madagascariensis
CTATATTGATATATTTATTTCACTTTCGTCTGGATCTATCTCTCTGATTGTTACAGACTTATTTGTTGCATAAATTCCATTTAGTTTATTAAAAATATTGACTTTTTGACAAGAATATACAATTTTTTTCCAAATAAAAGATACATCATTCAATATTTAAAGGATAATTGGCAACAAAGTATTACTAAAAGTACTAGTAAGTATTTTATATTGAGTTATTTTTAATATTTTCTGGCTACACATTATGTCCGTACTCTAGTGATCATGATCAAGAACTAATGTCCAGCGTTAACAATTGTTTTTTTTGGGGCCCTAATATTTTGAAATTCACCATGGAAGGGCGTCAATTTAAATATTTTAGGGCCAGTTCCCTTTAGTTGGGTTCTATTTGAATACTGGAGTTCCGGCTAACAAGCACTCTTTCAACAACTGCTTTAAGTATGACGTTAACGCTCCCTTAATCTGTCTGTATTATGAGAGATATTTTAAATATTTTACTAATAACTGTAGACAAGATCAATTTAAACATTCGTGGAAATTAATTAGTCAAAATTTTTAAATCCACCCTTTTTGATTCATTTTTAAAACGAAAAAAATTATAATTTACTACTTAACTAATAAAACGACCAATTTACTTATAAACTATTTCTGCCAAAGGTGATATTAAATATATTTGACTGTGAGTCATAGTCATCTAGTTTAACTCGGCTTTCGTGAGCATGAAGACAATGAAATTATTCATATAGGTAGGAGAATTCCTGCAATGGCATTGTCTAGACAAAGACTGTACCGGTAGACATTACTGTTCCTGATAGTGATTTCTAAGCCGAAATGTCGGCATTTATGGAGAATTCCAATATGTCTTTGTTAAATTTCTATTTACCGGAATCTATGTTCATTTGCAAGCTATTCGTAGGAATTCTTTAAATTTCCGTTCTAACCCGCCCAAACCGTTTGTAGTAAAGTCAAAAAAACCCGAAAAATACTTTTTATTGTAAATGCAGCAATTTAATCAAAATAGTTGATTTCACTGAAATATTTATGACGGTCCTCTTATTAATTGCTCCTTTGGAAGACTAAGTTGTTCATTCCAAACTTTACTTTGATTAAGTTAATGCAAAATAATACATTTATAATGATATTTATCTTTCCGTTAATATTCACTATTAGGTAAAGCAAATATTCCTTCACTTTGAAAGTTTCAAAGTATGTGTGGAAATATAGGACTTTTTTCTAGTCAGATTTTCATCGTTCACTTTATTCCATTTGATATTTTTAATTCAAAGGTAAAACATACTTACACAAATTAATGAGTGAGTGAGTGAATATTAACATCACACTGTTCAGCTACACGAGGGCTTTTGGGGATGGACCACGTAATTTTTAGCCATGGTCAAGTAAAGTGGACAACACCTGAGCTGGCACAACCCCCTCTCCTAACTACCACACTACACTAACAGGAGGACGTTTGAGCTCTCGACAGATTTAACGTGCATCGCTGTCCTACACGGTGGGTCTTTAGTGGTACTGGACTCGAACTCATGACATGCCTGTCATGATCCGATACCCTGACCACTGGGTTACCGCAGCCCTACACAAATTAATAGTGTATACGGATAATTAAAGACTTCTACGCGTAAATGCATTCTAATATACATTTAACCACAAAATACTAAGTTGTTTTTTCACATTCAAATGTCTCTTATTAAAAAAATTCAAATTATTCTAAAGTATATGTTGTGCTTTTTTAAAAATGCTCTTCGCTTAAAATATTACAAAACATATTGACTTGAGCGTATTCGAACATGACTACATTTTTTTTAAATATTTCTGTTATGTTATTGAAATAAAAAAAAATAAAAAAAAACATATTAGGAAGAAAAATAGAAGCAGCTAGTACCGCGTTGTCTTACTGTAATTTTACATCACTGTTTTTTATTTAAATATTTACACTTGTGTTTTAAAAAATACACACAACTGAAGAACAACTAGCATCACAATGCGTAGTTCCACAGAAAACCTTCCGTGTAGAGTAAGTCGCTGTACGTTAAAACAGCAGAGGCTCAATTGTTCACCCAGTGATGTAATATGGATGGTAGGGGAGGGAAGTGCCAGCTCAGATGTCGTCCTCGTCACTTGACCATGGTTTAGAATTATGGGGTTCGTTGCAATGACCATCGTTCAGCTGTATAAAGCGACTTTAATGTAACTCTCACTCACGCAATGTTTTCTAAATATATGTTCTGAATTATAGATAGCTATTTTTCAAAGCTTTACTTGGTATAAGAAAAAATTATTATGATCTAACATCACATCTCTTTTGCCCTATACGAAAAAAAAAAGAAGCTATTATTAAAAAACTTTCTAAATCTTTCGAACATTTAATTTTTTCTATTTTACAACAGTGATTAATTGTTTTTCTATTCCTACTATTAGCTCCACTCTCTATATATTTATTTTATTTATCTTGGTGGAATTTTCAATCGTTAATAAAATACATTTTAAAGCGCTCAATTGAGTTGAATTTTTATATACATGATTATTTTGGATGAAAATACACTAATTTAATTATAATTAATAAAAATTAATCGATTAAAACTAATTATTTAAAGAATTACAAATACAGCCACGTTGGTGACTTAGCGACAATTTTGGCGACTTGTGTCAAAACTTGAAAAGGTTTCTTTTCACGCTTTAAAGCATTCAGTTGAACTGAAATTTTACATACACGATTGTTTTGGATGACAATACGTTACTTTAATGATAATTAATAAACATTAATTACCACTTAATGCTGTGATTCTGTGATATTCATATACATATTTATATTAATTGTAACTATTTAATAAAAAGTAGCTAAAATAAAGAAAAAATTTCTTTTATCAAAGTAGGAATTGACTTATTTTTTTTATATTACTTGTTTATTAGCGTCCCACTTAGTCGTAATTCGGAGATAATTGGCAACAGATCTCATATTTTTGAACCATGGGTGACACTTGAGTTGGTGCCCGACTGTACAAAGTTCAGAACTACTGCGACATGAAGGCTCTGCTAAGATTTACGTATAAGACAGATCTTAAGTAAAGTTAGATCTCGAAGTGACAATTCAACAACAGCAACATGAATCACGAATTCTCAAGTATAAGTATTTTGCTACCACGATCAACAGTGATTCTTCAAATATTACTTTATGAAATTTCTTAATAATTTTTTATACATTAATAATACTTGGGATGGTACTTCTATTATCTATGAACAATTAAATGACCATAAAAATTTTACTTGACTAATCACATGTAACTAATCAATTTTTTTGCATGTATAAACATAAATAAGAATAGCATCCTCTATGGAAAACGTATCTTGTTTGCCGTAATCGTGCTTAACTTTTTATTACGAGTATTATACGGGAAGAAAATTCTGGAACATTAGAATTTCCTTATTTGTCAAATAGCACTAATCTCTGTGTTTTTGCACTTCTAAAACAACTAAAGAATCCGTTTAAATAAAATAACTCGCATGAAGAAGCTCCATGCTTGTAAATTTTTATTTTAGTATGTTTAAGAATACAACAGAGCTTCTATCGATCATACAATTATGTTTTCGCTTTTTGAATACAAGGAATATGCTACTGTAAAATCTACAAGGTATAATGCTCCAGGTAAGAGTGAAGAAATACTTAGAAGAGACGAATTGTTCAATTGAGGCAAAATAAGTAAACAAGATGAAACGAGAAACGGAAGGGGGATATACTGTGAATGATGAGCTTTTACGTCAAATTGATGCAAACATTCGTTCAGATATACGTTTTAGGTTCTTCAAACTGGCACTGAATTTTATTAAAATTCAACAAAAAACTGCTGCAGAAAATTTTGCACACAAGTAGACACCAGAAACTTCTTCCAAATAAACATTAAGGTAAAAATTTTACTTCTATGTACACTGTCACAGAAACTCTAATCAATGAAGCTGAGAAACTTAACCTTGCCGACACGACGGAAGATCAAACGGACCATTTCCTTATGCAAAATAACTGGCGTCTTTTTCTGGGTCAGAAAAGGTGTCACTTTACTTGGTTTCTTACTCAGAAATAAAAAAAAATCAATAGTGTTGAACAAGGTGCAACGTAGAAAAAAAAAGAGAGACGTGGCTTGCTTAGTTACGGCGTCATTTAATTGTACGATAATGTAAAGTTCCAAGATCTCATCGAATCGTTCAGTTGAGATTAAAGGAATCATCCCTCATCTAACTCAAACTAAAGCCAGGTCATTATGTGCTCATTGTTAGATACGCTACACTATAGAAAAAAAATGTCACGTTTTTACAAGGGTCTAAAAAAACTAATTTAAAAAGACTTTCTCTAGACTATAAAAAATACATTCTACATAGTTTATTTTACAAATTATTAATAATAATTATTCTAATAAACGTATTTTAGTTCATTCATATTCCATCTCCCTCTTTTTTCTAATTATAATCTACTCTTGACAATTAATATTTTTGAAAAATTTAAAATTAATGAAATAGTTCATAAGTTATAGGCGTATTTTTATTAATATATTATAATTATATTATTACTTACTACACCTTATATTATAAACAAGAGAGAGAGAGAGATTTATACTAAATATTTACTCGTTCCTTACCAAAAAAATTTCTAGTATAAAGCACATCTTGTCTGAGTTTATCCATCTATTTTAGGGACTCATTCATTTACTACTTGCTCATTTAAAATGACCTGACATGTAAAATTTCAACTTTTGCAGCTAGTACTTTCTTGCATATTGTTATTGAAAGGTTCCAATTTCTCCTAACATTTCTATGATTTTATACAATTTACTTTCTAATTTCTTTTTAGAAAAAAGCAGCATTTTGAAAAGTCTATGTTCAGTATACGATGATGTAACATGCAAAAGGCTTTGATTTTAGCTAGATCAATTATATTAATAAACATGCAGCCCACGTATCCTCTTATTTTGGATTTGTAAATAACAGCTAGTTTATCTGTCTAATCTACACTATTTTCATTTAAGCTTAAAAGAAAATTGTGGCTGATTTTATTTTATTTTCTTGATAAACTTTACATTATGAGATACAATGATTGGTCGTATTTTAAGCAAACAGTAGCAGACATTAGACAGTAATAAGTTCATTTCTTCTGAAATTTAGTACAATAAGGCCATCTATAGAACATTTTTTAGCACTAGATTGCCCAAGAATGTCATTTTGACTTCCTTTTCAATTTCAATTAGAAAAAAATTACACAATAATGAGTAATTTCTTAGAACTTTTTAGAATATATATTTTTTCCAAGTGAACAAAAATCTATTTATTGTAAATATTTACTAAAAACGTTATATGACTGTAAATAATATAAAAAATATTTAAAAATTTAAACAAATTTCTTTACACATTAATCCTTTAAACATGCAGTCATTTTGACTGTTTTTGGGCAATATATAGGTAATACTAAGTCTTCAGTCTTCCTTTCTAAAATCTATGATTAAAAAAAGGAAATTTAGTCTTGCGTCTATTTCTATTTAAAGTTAGTAAGATGAATCGATTCGACACAGGTAGATAAACTGTTACTTTTACCGTAGGTGTTAAAAAGAACAATGTACACTTCTAAAGTTTTACATATAAAAGGTATACATACTTTGAAGAAATACATAATACTTAAACAATCAAACTAACATCCGTGAAATATATCGAAATAACAATTTCAGAAATTTGATGATTTTTTTCCATACAAAGTAGAAAGGTTAAACTTGTAACAATACTTGCTAGGAGGGGAATTCATTTCAAGCTTTAAATTATCTAAATTCTTAAAGCTTAACATAATTTTCATTACTTTTATCAAAATCCTAAAATTTCTTAAGTATTGGGCGTAATAAATATCTTGGTAAAATTATTTTTCTTCATACATTTTATCGATTACAGATTGAAAGCACATAAAGCAAGCACATATTATCAGTTTCAGTAGGTGACAAATAATGTAAAAAAAAATCAGTCAAATTGAGAAAAAAATATATGACATGGAATCAATTATATAAAGAAATATAGTGCTTGTATTAATTTGTCTTTATCTTCATCTACGTGATTTTGTATTTTAAAATTATTTTAAGCAAATATATTTATATATAAGCATAAACATTCTCAAAAATAATAAATTCATTATATGGTTACTTTTCAAAGAATAACTTATGCTTATAAATATACTATATTATTTCACTGATAATTAAATGAGAATTCAATTTTGAAAAATAAGTAATGTCTAATATAAAAGATAATATAAGATCAAAAGATTTTTCGAATGAATAATTTTCTATCATGGTTAAAAAATATCAGTAATAATGAAATTTTTAACATATAGATGTTTAAAAATCAGAATCTTCAATATTTGATTTTAAAATAATTGAATAGTCTCTTAAACCTGTTCATTTACTGTAATGTAACATTCTGCTAGTGAATATACATTAATATTTGTTTGCGATGTACTAAAGTTTTCACAAATTCATTAATTATTTTCCTAATAACAAGAGGTAAGGTATTCTAACATATAAGCAACAAAAAAGCATAAATATACCTGTTTTTGCTTTCCTCTTCAAACCTGAATTGAATCCCAAAGGAATGCCTTTTTAGGATATTTGTCCTATTTTTAATTTTTCATAACACAAATTATGCCTTTAGAAAAAATATCAATTATATATATAATTGATATTTTTATATGGCTGTGCACATGTAAGGCTTAACGCCCTACAAGAAAATTAATTGTATATAATATAATTATATTTATAATCATGAGAATGTAATTTAACCAATGGACGCTTAAATTAGTACTTGTAGGTCTATTTAAATTATTCACTCTTCTTTAAAAAATAATTTACTGTCAATAATTAAATGAATTTTATAAGATATGTAAATCATTCAATTCATTTTTGGAATTCAAACCAATTTTACATATTTATCCATACTATTTTAATCGGATTCAGACAAATAATAACATTGAGCAAGTTAATATCTAGATACTCAAATAGAATTGAAAGATAATTTAACAAAAGATAATAGTCAGGATAAATGAGTCGATTTTAGCTTCGCGATTATATAAGTTCCTCATTGTGGCAAAACATTATACATTTCTCAATTTAAGTTAATATTATTATAAATTACATACATCATAATAGATTCAAATAATTTAGAAAATAAGAAAAATATAGTAATCTCGTTAAATAGTGTTCAGATTAAAATACTTTTAAATAATTTTATTTATAGTTATTTGTGTATAAATATTTATAATCTTTTATAAAGTAAATTATTATTTTTATATTAGTAGGAGGGTTTATCAATAAATGTAAAAATATTCATAATTTCTTCAATTTTCTCAACATTGAAATACCTCTTTTCTCAAATCATAGCTTCTGTGTGTTTCTGCAGCTCTGTTTTAAAACAATACGTTCTTCCTCCACCGAAAAAGTTATAGCACAATGTCTTCCAGTACAGAACGTTACAAAAAGTTCTTCAGATAACTGATATAAATTGAGTTTTTACTTCACATTTGATTTTAAAATTAAATTTGTAAAAATGGTTTTATATTTTTTGACTGTTTGAGAATGCTACTAGTCAGTCATTAATTTTCAAGTCTTGTATTTCACTCATTGATTTTGATAATCACTGGCTTATTGATTTTTTTTATTTGAACATAATCTGACCTAGAGATTAACAACCTTTTACAACTGTGGTGCATCAAACCAATCTACCAATATGACTCAGGATATCAGGCAACAGGAAATATTTGAGTTCTACACCCGCCTCAATGCATGTAGAGTTTAGGAATAAAAGGTCAAACATACAGATTTGGAGTTTTAATATAGATTAGTTAGTTAAAGATGTTCATTTACACATAAAAACAAACAACGTAAAATATAGTTATTTACTTAACTTATTTAAAAGTTAAAATTGTGCATATATTATGTATTATGTATATTTTAAGAATATTTATTAAATTAATAAATAAACATTAAATATAACTATTAATGGAATACAGTTAAATAAAATATTAAAATTTAATGGTAAGATTTTCCTTGTAAAGTTCTCTTTAATATTACAATATTAGGGTTATAATTGGTTACTTTTAATTTACTCGTGATTCTGAATGTTCTGAAGGTCTTTCTGAAAGTCTTTATAGACTCAGAATAATTTTATATATATGAAAAAACATTTTCCCAAACAATTTATAGTACCAAAAAAAAAAAAAGGCACGTGCAATATTTTTTTTAATAATTACATTGCCCCGGCAATGACATTCTCTATTTAAAAGGGCTGCGGTAGCCCAGGGGTTTTTGGTATCGGACCATGACAGGCATGTCATGAGTTCGACCCCAATACCACTAAAACCCGCCGTGTGGGCAGCGTGCACGTTAAATCTGTGAGAGGAAAAGTCCTCCCCCTTGGTGTGGTGGGTAGTTTGGAGAGGGGTGCCAGCTCGGTGTCGTCCACGTCACTTGACCATGGTTCAAAAAATTTCGTGGTCCGTCGCCAAAAGCCCTCGTGTAGCTGAACAGTGCGACGTTAATATTCACTCACTCTGTTATTTAGAATAGCGGTTTATCGTTAGAATTATTTACACGATTTTTTCTTTCCATAATTCTAAATGTGTTAGTTCAATAAGTTCATTTCAAAATTATCAGCTTTTATTCACTCAAAAATTGACAAACTCAATAAGATTATTATCGGGTGTTATATTAAACCATGTTCATATGATTAGGAAGAAAACAATAGTCAAATACAGTAAAAAGTCACTGTAACTCTTGGAAAATTCCTTCTTGAGGATTTTGACGTAGATTTGAAACTCATCTTTGTCTATGGCCGATGTATTTGTAAGCTTTTTATAATTTGGGAAGCGTCTGTATGTACAAATATCAATGTCCCAGTAAGATATAGTTAATTTTGTTGCCAGACCTTTCCAATATTCAAAAAAAATCAAGATCTGTTTCACCCGTTCCTTGTAAATAGCCTTTAAAAAATGAGTAATATGTAGAGAGGAAATACAGAGCAGTTTAACTTTATCTCATAAATTTGTAAAATGATGTACAGTGGCATTGAGAATTGCCCCCAGAGCCACATCTGTCATGTGTACCATAGGTTACCGCTATCAGATGTAACCATTTCTGAATGCTTCAAAGCTGTTGTGCATTATTTTTTATTACTAACGTATACATATCTATCCATTATATTATACAAAATTTTACTCAGTATTGTAAGCAGAAGAGAGGAAGAACGGATAGAGATAAAACTGATTAAACCATACATTTTTATAGATTATCGTTAGTGAAAATTTTTAAAAATTACAACATCTGTCTCTTTACTGCCTTCTAATTTTCAAATATCGCTTTTAATAGTTAGTGTTCTAATTGTTAATATGTCTCTCATACGCAATATATTAAAAATTATAAATGGTGTTCTATATATTTTTCTCTACATCTATTTATATTTAAATATATCTACCTATCCATAATAATAGGTAAATTGATATATTATTTTTTATTTTACTGATATTAAATAACATTGGTTTAAAACATTAACTGTCTGATTACTTTCATTGCAGTCTTTTTAAAAAAACACAGATAATCCTCGACTTAATACCTTAAATGCATCTATTAGGCAACATGTCCTTGAGAAACTTCAAAATCAAAGCCTTGATGAGATCCCACGTCTTACATCCTCCTTAAAACTCCCTGTTCAATCTTTTAACGGCCACTTAGGAAGTCGACATTTTTTTTTCCTTTTCCACAAGAATTTTAAATTCGGAATTCCTTTGGACATTATGTCTGGAGTCGTCGACCCACTGGTGGTACTAGTTACGATGCCCATAAAGAAACCCTCATAGTTTCGACTGGGATTAAATTTCTCCTAGAGAGATGGTCTCAAACGCTCATTCTACTGCCTTTTTAAACAGGGTAAGTCTAAGATTGGCAAATAGTGTTCGATACACACGGTATCTGGAAATGCTCAAAGTGGAATTCTTGTAGGATAAAACATCGCAATAAATGAGGCATGAAGGCGCATTTTTTTTTCTTTCTATCTTTCTCTTTTTTGGTAATTTCAAGAGATTCAAAAGGGTGATGTTGAAAGAGTAAGTCTCAACACAAAGAATGTAGCAGTTAGAACGAATTGATTTATTTTGATTGTTGAATTGAGACCAAGAAGCAAAGTTTGAAAAGAGCAGATAATTGAAATAGCACCGTACAATAAAATAGTTTTTATTTATTTCTAAAATCTCATAAAAATTGAAAAGTATAAAAACTGAATAGAACTTGTAAATTATAAAGAAATAGAGAAAATTATTTTATAATTTTTAAGAGGTGCAAGAGTAGTTCTCTCATTCAATTTATATAGCATAAAACATTATGCTTAAAATATTCATTACTATATTAAATGGATATGAAATAAATCACAGTTTTTATTAGAATATTACATCTTACATTCTTGAATAATTTTTTTAAGGTAAGATAATTAAAAAGCATGTTTTATCTTTTTATTATTTAGAGCTTAAAACAAAACGTATGTATAATAAAATTTAAAGATTCATATTTGGAATTTTGTTTAAAAAATATTGTTTTTAAGATCTAAAAAAGAAATAGTGTATTTTGATAAATCATACCTTATTTGTTTCCTAATATACTTTTATAATATTCAAATATCAGAGATATTAGAAGATGTACACATAATATTATAAAAACTGCATAATTATATAAAAAAATGATACTATTATTAAACTTACCTTTCAATAAATTGCTTATTTTAAATTATAAAGAGCATTGGGGGATTTTAAAATCATTGTTGAATTATTACCGATTACTTTTAAACTTTTGTGCGTATTTGAAAATTTGAAGTGAAACACAGTCTTTTTTTTTTCTCCTTTCACAGTACATTTTATATTATTTTATTATATTTTATTAATACGCATTTTTATAATCATAATTATTAATATACGTACCAAAATTAATTTTTAACATTTTATAACTATTATATCATTTTCTCTAACCCAAGAGTCGGAACCTCGAGAGAAAAGAGCCAAAATATAAATGAAGAAAAAAAAGAATTAAGGCATCAAAAAGCCATTTATATGTGTATACTTGCACATCCAGAAAAGAATTGAAGAAGGATGGTTTGGTAGTTATCGTAATCAGGACCCAGACTCCTGTTAATAATTTTTAAAAATTAAATAAAATTTTACAGAAAATATTTTTTATTGTTGAAAAACTGGTAATTTTTGAAGATATTTTTTTTATACTTTGGTGACTTGATTCAAGAAATATCTCAGGATACTAGAGTCTAAATGCTTTCAAAACAGTTTGAGACATTATCGTTTTATTTTTCATTTAATATTATTTTAATCTTTTATATGTTATCATTTTATTTTTTATTTTTATTAATTACTTTTTGTAAAGACTTTTGGTGCAAAATTTTAATTTTTGTGCTTTATATATTGCATTATTACGGTATTTAAATTCTGGAAATCTGTTTGGAATATAACACTTGTATCTGTATTGCAAGCTGCATTAAAAAAAAAAATAAGCAAGATCAACCGTTGCTTAAATATTATAATGTAGGGAATTAAACGTCCTTGTTTTCTGAAAATATTCCTCTACAAATGATACTATGCTTTAATTAGGAATTTCACGTGTACATTAATAATTTATAATAACACTCATTGTTTTTGCATATGTAAAAGTTCACCATTATTATTAAATCTTCAGAATTTTAGAGCGTTTTTGTCATTTATGTTAGAGGCTTAAGTGTATCTCTGTACATTCCATACATGCAAATAAATAAGCACTGCTGGAAATGATAGAGAGGGGAGACATTGAAAATATCTTCCATGGTGACCCTTTACAAATAATTAGACTTTTATTAATGTAGAAAATTATCCAGCATTTTCAAAGATTATCAATACATTTTGTTAATCAAAACAATGCAATATAGAAGTAACAATTCAATAAATTAAAACTTTGATAAGTTAAATATTTATGAAAAAACAGGTAAATAATATCAGCATATAATTAATAAAAAAGAAAAGATAACTATTTTACTATACATAATTATTCTCTGAAACATATGCAAAAATCTTAAAAGCCGTAGAGTATGTAAAAAGCCTCATAACACTCGCGGGCCGCGGATTTCCGATCCCTGCTCGAACTGAATTTACAAATACTTCACACACGTTTGTGTGCAGTTACATTACATATACCTAGCATTTCCGATTTATATGAATAAATATTTAGAAATTTTGAAACTATTGATTTCTTCAAATGGTAATAGACAAACAATTTTTTCCAGAAACTCGAATAAAACAAATACCATAATGGTTTTCCATTATCATTTTTTTAACTTTAAATCTTTTCTCATTTTGTAATACATTCAAAAAGTATTTCGATCAATGTATCAAAAAGAAGTGAAATTCGTAACGAGATTCAAAAACATTGATCTTAAAAAAACATATTTATCTAGCATTCCTTTTTGATTCTTAATTTCAAATTGGAACCATAATAAAACCATATATTTTTGATAAATAAAAAATTTCTCCATCAGGCTATTCTAGCAACTCTAGAAATATTTTCTCTTGTATCACGTAAATTCAACAAAAAAAAATCCTGACAATAAAAATAAATTATACGCATTGTGATGGATTCAGCACTAAGTGTTAAGGCATCGAAAACCAACTTATTTCGCTTGGAAACGCGCTTCAATTTTCTCACTTTAAGAAAAGATTTCCTTAACAGAAAAATGGGGCCTCTTGTAACATCAAAATATGTGGCAAAGAGCGGAATCGGATTTCCACGAAGTATCAGTGGGATTTACATAAAGTGAAGGCTACCATGGGTATTGAACAATTGTTTGTTTTCTACAAACCTTTCACGCTCCTACAATCTGATATTAAGATATACATTTCAACTTCAGACTATGTGAAAGGAAAGAAAATGTTCAATTTTAAAAGGAAATGGTGTTAAACCTGTGATGTTACCCGTGCATGACTTTTTGAAATGAAACAAATGGAAACATTTATTCTCATAAAAGGATTTGGCTTAAGCAGCTTATATGTTGACAAGAGCAAAGTAGAATATGTGTATATTTTAGATGGGATAAGTAACAATAAATATATAATAAAATGAAAAGTAAAATATTCTAAAAATTGCATTCTGAAAATAACTAAATATTTTTAAATCGTTGAAATTATTTGAAAATTAAAATAAATTCATAACTATTTTTATCAAAAAACTAACATTTAAATAAATTGCTGGATAAATTATCAAATAATTAATATTATTTCTTAAAGAGCGAAGTAGGAGTTATAAACAATAAACAACTCATCCTCAATATTCGCTAAAAGTAAAATGAAAATAAAAAACAAGATCAGTAATTACTAGAAGTATAACATTATTGATTTATAAATTGATGTAAATGAAATTTATAGTAAACATTTGATATTTAAATTAATGTATGTTTATTTTTATTTTTAAAATTATAATAAAATATGTATTATTTATTATTAATTACCCTATAAAACTTATTGATATTGGCTTCAGATTTTAAAATTGAATTTAAAACAACATTACTCAAACTGAATTTAAACAAATGTAAATTTCTTTCAATATCTATCTAGTACCATATTAAAACATTTTATCATTAAACCAACAGTAGTTTTTTAAATTTTTTTTAAATTTTTATTTAAAGCATTACACACCTAATAAAATTACTTTGGATAAAATTAAATATATGAAACAAATACTTAAGTTATATATATACTTAAACTTTCTAAAAATATCATGTAGAAAATTTTTCTGATTTAATTTTTCATAATCAAGAGTATACAATAAATCTTACTAAACTTCAATAAAATAAAAATGTTTATTTGAAACATATGCTTGATTTTATAATTTACTCGGAAGAATAATTAAATCGTTGCGCCATTGCCATGTGCATTTTTTTCTTTTCCCGAAAACAAAAAAAAACAAACATAAATGTACATATTTGGACAACATTTGAACACGGTTCCAATTTCCTACATTTGAAATTGTATACTGTTCAATTTTTCCAAAAGAAAAAAATAAGGACTACAAATTTTTTTTTCATTTACTGAAGAAATAGAAGAAATTTTGTTGAGTTTGGTTTGGCACCCCGCCAATCTTCATTTTATCATATAGGAATAAAATTATTATTAATATTCCCAATAAATATGTTACGCAAATATATGTACTTTAAAGGATAACATAAAAAAAAAAATAATGCAAATTTTGTAAAAATGTTTCGGGAAATGTTTTAAAAAACTAAAATTTTTATTTGTGTACATTTGTATAACGCTATCATTTACAGCGAATCTTAATTCGATTGGGAGAAATCTGGGAAAAACTGAGAATGAATCAAGAGAAAATTTTTTTTTGAAAAAAAAAGATAACCTGATCTTCACCCCCCTTCCCCGAAAAGTTATAATATATATATATATATATATATCTTTTATGTTCATTATCTATTATTTCGGTTTTTATATAATATACAAATTTCTTTCATATATATATATATATATATATATATACCATTTTTCCTCACATTCTTATTGAAATTAACATTCCTTAGATTTATTCCAGTATTACATTCCCCCCGGATAGTTTTATGTCCAATAATTAAGATTGAACTTCAGAGTACTTTGATATGTATTAATTTATCCGTGTTGCTACACTGTTATGTACAGCTGGGGAAGCAAATTTTGAATTTTTCTTTATATACTCAAGAAAATTTGATTGTTGTAATTCGATGGGTGAAAGTGCTACTGTTTCAGTTTTTGTTTATAATAACTACTGCCAATCAATTCTCATTAATGACATTCAAATTAACTAATTAGGAATTAAGAGAAATATGCATTTAATTTCAATTGAACTTGAGTTTAATTTTAATGTTTTGTACATAATTCACACACACAAATATACAAATAAAAAAAAGTTCTTGTATATTGAAAAAAAATATATATATAGGCAACAAAATCAAATCATATCCCGTTCCTTATTTTAATGACTAGAACATTTAGAATGAAAGCAAATAATGAAACTTTAACGAAAGGCAATGCCGTTGTATTTTAAATAGACTATCCAATGGAGCAATTTTTATGCAAATGAAGAATTACAGGCTTCCTCTATTTGTGAAGTGATTAGAAACAATTCAAAAACGACTCAAGTTTAAGAATACCTTTCATTTATCCTAACTAAACACATTTTAATGATATATTCTAATTGTGAGTTTTAGGGTAAATAATAAATTTATAATATATCGCAAAAATATTCTTTGCGTGTATGCATTTTGTTTATTAAAAGTTTCTTAAAAGTGTATATTAAACACTAGATTGGCCTAAGGAAATAATTTTGACTGCTTTTCAATTTCAATTAGAAAAAAAAATGCGTATATAATAAACAATTTCTTAGAACTTTTTGGAAAAATTTTTTCCAAGTGAAGAAAAAATTATTGTTAATATTTACTAATAACTTGTTATATAGCTGTAAGTAATATTAAAAATTAATTTTAAACAAATTTTTGACACAGTAATCATTCTTTCACAGTGCAGTTATTTTGACTGCTTTTGGGCAATATAGATATATACTACATTTCAGTCTTTTTAGAGTTAATTAATAGGTCATGTTCCTCAAAAAATTACTACAAATAATTATATATTCATCGATGTTACGTTTAGTTATACAAATGATAAAACACAAATTAAAATTTTTTGGAAATCACAAATTAATTGGGATAAAAACTAGAGCTTTGTCCATTTTTTTTTCATTCTAAATTAATATTAAGGAAGTTTACATTCCTAAATGATTTTTACCATCTGCTTCCGAAATTTTTTAAACTAATTTTCTTCTATTCAAATAATTTCTTTTTAGATTCAATAGATATATCTTTAGCATTTTTGATGAATGTAGGCAAACATGTGGTGGATATGCACAGGTGACCCTCCAAGATGCAGCACAAGAAATGACAACATATATCAAAGCAAAATATATTAAACAGATCATGTAAAGATCAAGTATACACACGACGATTGAAAATATAGTCTTCTGTATTTAGAGGAATTAATTGCCAACATAGTTGGTAATTACTATACTATGTTTGTAGTAAGTGTCCAAGGCACTGAATACTCGGCATTAAATGAAAAAGCAAGATATCCAACAAGTACAGCGCCCCATGTAGTATCTACCACTTACCAAATTGTCCACCTGCTACAGTAGTGGAAGTTGTTTGCCATGCTATTCATTTTCTACGCATTGGTCAAACTTGTTTGATACGCTGGAGATCAGGACAACATAAAGGATCAGCAATGTAATCTATAGGGCAAATAATTCTTAAAATTTGTGTTCCACGTATGGAGAGAAGCATTTTGTCTAGCTGTAATGTCCTCTAAAACAAAACTTTAAGAGTATGGGTGGGCAAGAACATGAAACCTAAATATAGTTCTAGCTGGTCATTTTATGGGTAATGTGAACTAGGGAAGAGAAGAAGTAGAGTTTATACCACGTGGAGCTATTTTACATGAATCACAACCAGTATGTATATGCATAAAGCTTAAGTTAAGAACACTTTTCCACGTTGTCTCCCAACTATAATCTGACAATAGTGGAATTTCAGGTAGAAAAGTTATTTGGGTGTCTGTATAAACATAATGTGTGGTGCCACATGACTATACCTATCTAATATTCAATGCAACATCGCTGAACTAATCATCTATAGTTTAAAATAAAGAAAAATACAGCATTAGAAGCCTTAGGGAATGTTCTATACGTATTTGTGTGTGTATTGTACGTCCATACAAAGACTTGTGCAATATAAGGTAGCTGATGCGATACGTTTCTAATATGGCATTGAATCATCACAGACATTATACCATGCAGTTCCTGTACTTGTCAGTTGTTTGAGTATGCAGACATCAATTTTAGATCCGCATCACTGTTGCCTGCATCCGATACAAGAACTGTATTGCATCCGATACAAGCACAGAATTCTTGAAAGTCTACTACGGATTACTTCTGGGCAACAATATATTTGGAATGGAACTCAGTAAATAGCTCAAATGACGGTCGGATTCTCCTTAAGGCATATTGAATCTACTTAAAAGAGTCAACCAGTTGCAAAAACAATTCAGATACTTCAAAATGGTATTCCATTTCTTTTCTATTGTAGCTATTTTTGGTGGTGCTGAAAAATGGTCATGCCATGTATTTACATTGAAATACTAATAATTTAAAACCTCCATCACAATATAAAATTTTTGTAAAAATTTCCTGTGGCGCGGATTTTTCTTTCATAGTAGTGCATTTAAATGTCCAACAATGTAATAAAATAATGTTATATATACAAGCACTGAAAACCAAATGTAAGAAGCTGCATAATATTATGTATAGACATATATACAGTGTGCATGTTCTCGAAATTAGAGGTTTATGTATGTAAGGGTTGTATAAATTAAGTGGTTCTATAAGGCTTCTAAACATCATAATGTGGTTGGATATAGTGTTGAACCACTCTAAATTTCCCCCGGAGTTGCATGTTAGTAAACATGGGTCATTGAATGTAATCACTTGATCTCAAGAGTATATTAAACTAGAGATAACCGAATAGTCATTAGTTGTAACCAAATTGATATTATACGCATATTTTAAACATTTGAATACTACTTAGTTAACCACACATACACAAACATGTAATCTTAACTAAATTACAATTCGAAAAATTCTCTATAGCAAGGATATATGAGAAAAATGTTACAGAAAAAAAATTGATCCTGGCTTTCGCTCTTTGGATGGCTCGTTATATACATGAATAATAATAATAATCCGTAGACCTACCTTGTCATATACTATAAAACAATAAATTTAGTATAGACTGTTTGAGCGTTATGGAATCTATTTTTTTTTAAAAAAGAAATTATGTTCCTTTTAAAAAGATGACAAACTCAGACATTAACTGAAAAAACCATACTTAAATTTGAGAGAACAGTTGAAAAATAACTTCCATGAAAACGAATTAAGGAGCATTTGATAGCTTATACATTTTTTGTTTAAATTTCTGTATACACATAGTTCAGTTATAAATATATAAAATTTTAAAATTGGGTAAATAAGTGGTTACATTCAACATATCTTGGTTTCATCGACAAATATCATATTAGTATAAAATATTAGGTCAGAAAATGTCTGCGTAGTTTTGTGATTTATATTAAATTTACATTGAATTAATAAATGCAATATAATCTTAATCTTATACCTTAATTTTCTTTAAATGTTATATTTATTATTTTCTTTAATTTTAATTCCTTCAGTTTTGCACATGCATTTTCATATGTGCGTAAAACAGAAGAAAAACTCTTAATTTTAAATTTCCTCTGAAAGGATATAAAGAGATCAAAGTAAATGTTGTATAAATGATTCAATAGTTTATCTATTCGTTACCAAGTTTGTTTATTTGAAACAAAATTTTTAATTTGATTAGGATGGAAAGCTTGACTTCTTTTATATTCAAATTAACAAAATTAAAATTATTCTTTTTATTTTCTTTGACAATCAGTTATGATTTATTTTTACCTGGAATAACATTTTTAAAATTGAATGCATTATTTGTAACATATATATATATATATATATAATATATACATTAATCTGTAAATACTTGCAACTTCTCAAATGTATTAACATTTCATTTAAAAGATATATTTTACGAACCGACATAAAAAGTAGTATGCTAAGCTATAATAATTATCAAATGTAAGATTTTTAGCTTCGGAATTTCTTAAAAAATTAACATTTTTCGAATCACCATCACGAAGTGTATTGAAACTAACTCTTACCTTTCCTGTGAAAATGCATTAATGTTTTAACACTTGAAGGACTGAAATTTAGTGTATACCTATATTTCCCAAAATAAGTCAAAATGACTGCAGTGTGAAAGAATAACTAATGTGTAAAGAAATTTGTTTAAAATTAATTTTTAATATTTTATATTATTTACAGTTATATAAGAAGTTATTAGTATATATTAACAATAAAAAAATTGCTTCACATGGCAAAAATATATATTCTGAAAATGTCTAAGAAATGGTGTCATTATATACGTAATTGTTTTTCTAAATGAAATGAAAAAGCAGTCAAAATGACCTCTTTGGGCATTCTAGTGTTAAACCAGAGGTATTTAAACTATGGTCCGTGGAGCCCCAGTAGTCGTCTTTTTTTTTGGGGGCCGGGTTAGGCCATCTAATGTCTTTTTTTTCCCCATTTACATATTCTGTAAGACCTCATGGAAAAATTGAAAATTGTGTCATTCTAAACTAGATCACCAAATTGTCCCCAAAAATGTATTTCCTGGAACATGTATTTCGATCAAGAATATTAATTGACTTTTTTTATTGTTTGCACAACTACATGGACATTACTAAAATGTAATATATTACATGCAAAGATTAAGAATTGCATTCACACATAGCACGTTAATACGATATCGATGACATCCATCTCGATTTTCTAATCGAATTGCTCTTGTTCTATTTATTTATATGAAACTAGTTTTTTTTAATACTTTTTATACATATATACCGTAAAATCCGGCGTATAATGCGCACTTCGAACTCGAAAAATAATATCGAAATTTACGGATGCGCGTTATACGCCGAATATAAAAATCAGAGCTTTGTAAATAAAGAGAAGATATGAGCAAAGAAAATATTAGACCTATCTGTATCGAAATACTGTTTATTTGGGGAAAAGACATTCCTTTTTAACTTAATGATTGAAAACACTATTTTTTTTGGGAAAACTTTGGAACAATACCTCGAATAAAAAGACTTCAGAACAAAAAAAGAATTGCAAAAGTGTATTTCGGGGTTTTTTCTTTAAAAATGGGGGCGCGTTATACGGCGAGTATACTTAAAAAATTTTAAAAAACCAACCTTTTAAAGTATAGGTGCGCGTTATACGCCGGATTTTATGGTAATTAAAATACTGTTTTCTTAATTGACAAAAAAAAGGATTAACAAGTCTATAAAAAGCAGAGGCGGTCTTAGGACTATTGAAGAACTTTTAAATCACTCAACCATTTGTCGTGAATCAGGGAGAGGTGCGAAAAATTTTGAAGGTCCGCGATTTCAGGTTGGCATATAAAGAGGGTGATCGAAAATTTAAGAACCGCTAGTCTTGAATGTTAATAATTTATTTTCTATTTCGTGTAGCGTTAAAATAGGAACAATTTCAAGAGGCGATGGCTACACACCCCCCTATTTTGTCAAACAAAAGCGGGGCCCCGGGTAATTTAATTTGGGAATTTCCATATACCATAACCCGTTCTCAAAGCAAACCCCAAGAAAAAAAATGTCATTAATATAACTATTTATACATATAAAGCGAAATATATAATTTGAATTAAACTAACCAAATGCACATATATCAACATTAATATTTGATTGTGGATATTTTGTTAAAAGTGTTACGGTATATTATGTAATAAGAGCTGATTCTCTCAGCTATTGATCTTCAAAATGTATTGATCTTTGAAGTATGTATTAAAATTTGGTTATCAGAAACAGTAAAAATTACATGCAAGAAGTTTATAAATAATTAAATTATTTTATAGTCATAACCTTTCTAACAAAACCGGAATTAGGATAAACATATATACTGCAGGAATAATACAATTACTCATTCCTTGTTATCATTCATTTCAATGCGCAACATTATAGTAGTCTTAAAAATTGTTTGTAATTCTCTTATTTAGCCTATGATCAGAATGTAAGTGGAAGATCTTTGTGGAAACACTTTGTTTCGGAACATTTCGCATGAATACACAATCCTATTTCCAAAGATCTTTCATCAGCATATGAACTTAATTACTTTTTGTTTTAATGGAAATGCACCATTAATACATTCCTTATCCGTAGAATTTAATTTCAATATCATGATCACAATTATTTACTCTGGATGTTTGAAATAACGGCAAATCATGAATATTCTAATACAATGAAGAATATTAAATAGGCTAATTCTTATAACCTAGTTTGTCTTCGGAGAAATTCAGTACGTATAGCGAAGAGAAACGATGACGGTAGCTATGCTTTAATATCAGTTTCTATGCTCTCATACTTATGTTTCTGTTAGAGATTCTAATTATATTTATATGTCAATACCTCAGATTTGACTTAGAAAAGTAATTCCATTATTTACTCTCTATGATTCATATATATTCTATCAGAAAAAAAAAACATTAAGTCACCATGCAAATTGACTAAAAAGGTTCCAAAAATTTATGGAAATATTTTAAATTAGCTTCACCAATTGTAAATATATAATTATCTAAAATCTTCTGGGATAGAATTATTATTTTTAATTTTGTATTGGAATAATGAAGTGCAAGGATTAATTATACATATAAATGTAACTCATTTATGTAATACTTATACGTGGAATATTCAGTATACATTTTAAAGTAAATGTTGAGTTTATTTTAATACTTATGGATTTTGCAAAAGTTCCACTAACATTTAAATAGTATCTTTCAAAAATGATTCATTTTTAGTAAACCTAAATCGCTATTAAAAAGATTTTAAATGCATTCGAATTATATTGCAAATAACACATTTAAAATAAAAATGCAGTAGAATATATTTTTCCCCTCAAATGTGCAATTTACAGCGTAATACAACATACTTAACTTTTAATTAGTTGTAATTTTTTTCTTTATTTGCGGTTTTATGAACATAGTCTGACAACATAATTCTTTTAAATTAAGTAATTCAAATCAATGTATCAAATCGTGTAAAATATCTATACAGTAACGATTTACTAAATCATTATTTCATTATCTTGAATTTTTGCTGAAATATAAAACCCTTCCGGTTTTTAATACTTGAAACGGTTTTCAAGCATTTTATGTTTACACTTATAACTTTAATAATAAGATATAATCAGCTCATTCCTCCTTTTTCTACTCATATGTTGTTCCAGAGTGACATACTAAGTATTTTAAAATTTATATTTTATCATTTTCTTTCTTTGGAGCTGAGTGAGTGAATTTTACCGTCGCACTGTTCAGTTACACAAGGGCTTTTGGCGATGAACCTCGTAATTTTGAACCAAAGTCAAGCGACGAGGACGACACCTGAGATGACACTCCCCTCTCCTAACTACCACACCATACCAATGGGAGGACGTTTGAGCTCTCGACAGAATTAACGTGCATCTCTCCCCTACATGGCGGGTCTTTAGTGGTACTGGGCTCGAACTCTTGACACGCCGGCCATGATCCGATACCCTAACCACTAGGCTACAGCAGCCCTTTCTTTGGAAATAGTCAAGATGTGTACAATCTTGTTCAATTTAGAATCACACACCTATCACAATCGTATTTGCATATAATCTATATAAATTATTACAATGTCAATACTTGGATAAAACTAAATGCTTATTTTCTAGTGTGTATATATTTCTTTAAAACATGAGTGTTGAAAATGGTTTTATTTACCATTACTCCAAAAAATTATGCAAAAAGTTTTATTAGGTTTTCTCCAAAACAGTTTTGCAGTTAACCTATTTTTCTCATACAATCCAAATTGATTGAAAGCAAGATGCATTTTAACTTGTTTCGTTTTTGCTTTTTCACTTTTTTTAAGTAGAAAAAAGAGTATTTTCTTGTAGAAAAATTGTATATCTACACACACACACACACAATATATATATATATCCTTATATATATATATATATATATATATATATATATATATATATTTCCTCTCAGATTTAGCGCGGGCTTTGCACTTGTAAGTGCAATTTTTAGGTGAGTTACCTCTATCTTGTAATGATTTAGATATTTCTATCCATTATTTCCTATTTTTCTCATTTATTTTACAAATAAAGGGGAAGGTTGGCTGTGTCATTAACCCATTTATATAAATTTTTTTATATATAACTGTCCTAAGTCAGTAGTTCTTGACATAGCACATTTTATTTTATCCGATTACTTTTGTCCTTCGTTGTGTGATTTTCCTGCTGTCTATGTGTTTGTCGAGTTTATTGTTTGGATGTGATCTTTGTTGAAGAAATTGACCTAATAATTATATATATATATATAGTCTATTATCTACAAAACGAGAGATGATCATTCACAATATCAAAAATCAAAAAAACACACTCACATAAGCAAACCCACAATGAAGTTATCAAACGGAATTTTAAAAATGGATGCTTAGTATTATGAAATTTGCTGACTTCGACACTTATATAAAAATAACTTACTTAAAAGTGGGTTGAATATTTTTTAACCAACCCCTTTTATTTAATTTATATATATATATATATATTCTTATCTCATATATACTATTCTCTCTTTAGTAGACAATTTTGACTATATATATAAGAATATATAATATTTTATGAATGTGACTTAAGATACATCAAAGATTTTATTTATATACAGATTCATAGTATATTGCAAAAACAAAAACATTACTTGAACCACTATACTTTTCATTTTCTAACCTTTGCCCACACATACGCAATAGCATTCCAAAAATTTCATATATCATCGAAAATACGTTGTTTTTCTCCACACTACCTTAACTGTCAGGGATCAATGAAATAGAGTAAAAAACTGTATCCAAAGAGGTCATTTCGCTCCCTCCATTCGCAGAATTTTCCAACTAATGCATTATGCATGTCCGTCCCAAGGAAGAGAAGAGGTTTAGAATGCTTCGAATGAAATTGCTCTGGGCATTCCAAAATATCGAACTGAGAAAAGTAAAAAATGCTGTTTCTGCTGCTCGGAGACGTGCATTCGTAGAGATGATCCCATATGTTTTCACAACTGCAAATACAGAAGGAAAGGGTTTCGACTTCAGATTTTTTTTTCTTGCTCACTTGTCATGACAGGAAAACTGAACTGGGTTTTTATTTCATTACTGAGATCTCGGATGTTAGAGGCTTATAAAAAACCATTGCATAGTCGAAAGGCGAAGTTTGAGCTTGGTAAAATTCACCGAGAGAGGAACGCTGGGTATTGGAAATTATACTACGAAAACGTAGATAATTCTTTTAGGAAAGAAATATCTGGAATAAATTAAAATGCTAAAATATTGCTTTTTTTAAGTATTTGTCTTCGTAAAATCACGAATATCTTTGAATTGTTCAATTCAATTTGTCTTAGATATTTCTTGTTTTATTATTTATATAATTTAACCCTTTTTTTAAAAAAAACAAAGAATATTATTAAGTATGGTCGGATCTCTATTTAAATAAATCGCTTAATCCCGAAAAAAGTTCGTTATATGGAAAATTCGTTCAAAAAAGATTGATCTTTTAATATACTTTAAATACCACATAAAATAAATTTATAATTTATAAACAGTATATATTATTTAAAAAAGTAGTTATTCACTTTTTTTAAATCAATATTTATTTTTTTATATATCTAATCCATTAAAAAGAAATCTGTAAGGAAAAACACGAAAAAAAAAACATTGTCCAGAAATATACGGTATTTTCAACTTTAAGAAAATAATAAACAAGTGGATTTTTAAGGACATTTTCTTATTTTAATCCTACAAGTAATTATTTTAAACGTATAATATTTTATAACCAGTAATTTTAAGCACTACCTTGAGTTGAATGCATACGTGAATTTAACTAATTTTATTTGAGTTTTTGTTTGAAAAGTAATATTTATTTCAATGTTCTGGGTGAGCTAGGCACCAGGTAAAACAAGATCAAGGTCATTGAGCCCCATAGAATGTGATAAACGAGAAAATAATTTTAAAAATAGTTCAGAAATATTTTAAAAATAGAGAGAAAAAAAATCCAATTCAAGAGAAAAAGATCGTTAAGTAGGGATTGCACTTCGCTATTAAGAGGTTATTTTACAAAGAAAACAATAAAATGTTCTTTGTGTTCCAGGAAAAAGTTCTCAAATAAGAGAAATTCGTAATATAGAACCTCGACTGTAAATATAACAAAGCATAACGTAATCGACTAATTATTAATATCTATTAAACAATTTGTGCAGTAATATTTTGTAAAAACTGGATCTAAATATGTTTTATTTATTTAAATATGATTTTCGGAAGATTTTTCTACATCCTAAAAAATGAAGTTACTTTTAATTTACACCATTGTTTTATTAATCGAGACAATTTGTTAACTTTTGTTTAAGGTTTGATAAGTCCTATGAAAATGTTTTTTATGCAAAAATAAATGTTATTACTTTAAACTTTTTACTTTAATCAGAAAAGCTATTGTACCAGAAAATAAGTCAATATATGTCATTATTTTTAAAGTAATATCTGACTATTTATCTTAATACTTACATTCTGTAACTCATTATATCGATCAAATATCCTTATCGACAAACTTGTAACAAGTTATTTTTTTAGATTTTAATACTTTTGATTAAGTGATCAGGAAAAAATAAATATATTACGTACTTTCATATATTTTATAATATATATTTGTAGTTTTCAAATTCGATCTAATCCTTTTATCAAACATGCAAAATTATGACTACATCAAGTAGCACAGACTAAATTAATAGGTGAACACATCCTGTTTTTCTTACCATAACTTATACAGAGCAATCCATAGTTCCTTATAGAAGTGAGATGATAAAGGTGCCTATATTGTACATTGCTAGATATTCCAGAAATATCTAATATGTTTGTCTTGTGATTTGAAAAACATTAGAGGATGCTGAATTTGAAAGTGTGTTCTCTAGTCTCTTGTTTAAATTATTCCAAAGTGACTAATCACTTTTTATTTTTTAATTGCTCAACCCAACAACAATACTTCAAATTGTATTTGATATCAATTAACTTTATTTCTAACTACGTTAGAGACCAAGTTTCCTATGCTGAAATTTATCATTTAGAAAGTTTGGAGAAATTAAGTGGACGTTACGAAATTGTCAAATGTATGATAGACTAATTTAGCATTAGATTATCAAATTTAAACAATCCTAACTCAAATCATTCAAACAGAATCCTAAGAACTTTACGATCAATACGAACTTTAAAATTTAAGTTTGTCTTATAAGAGTCATAAATGAGAAAACCTTTCTCTTGAAAATGCCGATTTTTTCAAAGTATATTAATTTATTATTCAATATATGGATTCAATAGCCTTTGAATCATGTAGAATGATACCCTATTAGTTCAATTCTGATGAATACCGTAAGTATTCTAAAGGGCACCCTGTATTCTTTTTAGATTCTTGTACATTTTAATTAGAAGCTTTTTTGTAATGAGTTCAAACTGAAAATTTTAACTTGAATTGTATTGACACAAATTCTAAGCGGATGTACTCACTTATTCATTGTTTATCATTTAAAAAGTGTGTATCTTAATTATACAAGTTTTTTCCAATCTTTTTATATATAAATTAAGTGGATAAATCAATTTAAGTATCTCTAACTTATTACTTTGTTATTTAATAAAGTTTATTTTTCTTGTAGATTCCATTATAAGTATTTAGCTGTGTACTGTAACTAGACTTTTGTCCATCAAATAATTACAATTAACTCAAAGTTTTTGACAAATCAAGAAAACCTTTGTCATTTTCATTATGTTTTCTTCTAGTTTTAGTAATGTGATACCAAGTCAAATTAAAAGAATAAATCAACGAAGTATACAAAAGGCACACAAGAAATAAAAACAGTATTTAAAAGTAATAATGCATTGTCTAATACACAGATAAAATACATTTTATAGAAAAGTACATATTTAAGTGCTTAGCAAAACACAGACATTGATTAACTCTGATGTGACGCTTTATACCATTAAAAGAAACTCTAGTCTCGTAACTTCTTTCGAGATAGCTTTCAGTTTCATATAATTTATCAGTCAGAAAATATATTTTACGGAATAGCTTTTTTAATATAATACACTTCTCCTTACTTGTTATCTTTAATGTCACTTGTTTCAATATGTAAAAATTGAAGTTAGTTGTTTCACCCATTACAAAAATAAAAGATAATGGCTTATAAATATGAAAATAATTGAAGACTTGAAGAGTTTAGCACTACAATATTTTATATATTGCCTTCAATAAATTTATGAGACTGTTTTTTTTCCTAATGATTATCCCTATTGTAATAGTAAATTTAAAATAGAATAATAACTTGCAAATATGAAGATAATCTTGTATTTTGATTTGTAAAAAAAAATATTTTTCTTACGATTTGAATTATTTTTCATTTATTTTAAAATTTCCTTTTGCAACCAAATCTAGAAGATAATACTAAGATGTATTTCGACTTACCAACAGTCTATATGTAAAAAAAAAGACATTTTTTAAAGCAAAATTTTATATTTTTAAAAAAACAAATAGTTTTGTTTTACCAAAGCAGGAACTAGAAATTTCGTCACCTTTTTTCATATATATACACATTAATTCTCATATCTTAAGAATTTGTTAGTTATTTTTTAAGAAAAAAAAAACGTTATATAGAATTATGATTTGGATAATATTTCAAAATTACATGAAATTCCATAAGATTTACTTAACCAATTTTTTCTGGAATAAATATGATTCGTATTAAAACTGTACATGTTTTAAAAAAAAATTAAGGACAAAATATTTGTAAGTGTAATTACTTGTAAATTTTGAAATTTTAAACAAAAATCAATTAAAACTCGTAAAAAACGTTTTTACAGAAAAAGTTTTATGAGTTTTAATAGAATTTTTCTTCAAAATTGTCTAAAAATTAATCTATGAGTAATAAACATTTTTTGAACATTTTTGTGAATTTGCGAATTGATATGGATTGTAGTTAATGAAAATTCATACACAGATTTGTTTTATTTGTTTTTAATGTTTGAGAAAAAATAAGCTAAAGCTGAAGTATTACAAAAATAAAATTAATTATACCAATGTGCGTTTAAAAGCACCAGGAACGTAACTTTTGCAATCTTATAAGTATATATATATATTGTTAAATTTCTTTGAACTACTAAATTTTTTTTGCCCTACCAGTTTAAAAGGAGGCTTCGGTTACTTATGTCTAAGGATCTCACTTTCATGCATTTTTCAACGTTTATACATTTTAAAATATTTTTCTAGTTACTTTTTAAGATTAGAGAATATGCATATCAATATGGTTTTTACTCTCATCATTTAATTCACATACTGACATAAATATACTTATTTTATATATAGTAATGCCTGATCCAATTAGTTCGAGTCTATATTACTAAACCAATGATTAACTTACTTTTTTATTTTTATACCCATAAACATTTTCTCAACAACATTTTTCGATATATCTTTAAAGATAGGTTTTTTACATCGGATACTTTTTTTTCAATATGGTATCACTAAGGAATTCTTGAGTTTTACTTTCATGCACCAAATCATTATACTTGCACTAGATGAAATTGTCTTTGAAGGGTCAACTATTACTTCAGCTCATCATCTGTCCTGGATTTATAATCATACATAATCCAAGCACATTTCCTATCCTATTGATGTTCTGAGATTTCGGAGAGATTGCATTGCGAGAATAAATTGTTGATCTCCTTATAATAGCAATAGATCTTGTTTCTCACAGATTTTCTACAGAAAAGAATATTTGCTAACCCAAAATGGTCTTAAAATGCATAGTAGGTTGCCCAATTGCTTTTGAATATGTTTCCCATGTAAACCATTTTTTTTCAATAGGAATACTATCGTCATATAATCATTTTTCAACAAGAGTCAAAACTGTGTTTGAATCAATGTCACTTATGAACAGTTGATATTTCAATCTAATTTTATGTTCAGATAGAAATATGAAATTTGCATTTCACTGACTTCTATTTTGTCCAGCAGACCCACCATGTCTTTATTTTATTTTATAAGCATATTTTGGTATTAAGACAAAAAAAAGGGAAAACAGTTGGGCCTGAAGTATAGCTTCCTGTAAACATAATAAACTTTACAATAGAAAAGCACTACATTGATGCCAAGGACTTTTTTACAGTCTACTCCAATCGTAGTACTGATTTCAACAGCAGATGTATAATCATGAGTTCCAACTCTCTACACCACTAATTGTAACATTGCCTTTGTACTACTCATCAATAATTAATTTCAACATCCACTTTTTTTATTTATAAATGCAGCTATAAACACCTCACTCACATCTTCTATTTTAGATTTGATTTTGGTAAATTCATGTTCGTAATTGACAAAATGTCTACAGTAAGGACAATCCGTGGTATGTGGACAATACAGGCTGTCTAAAGAATCCTAAAATTTTTGTTGACAAACAGAAACCAAGAATAAAAAAAAAAAAATGTTGAATATTACACATATCACACTCAATTTTTTTCCTTTATTGTATTTTGCCAGGTGATCATTTATTGAAAGAATATTCACAATTAAACGTTTACTACGAGAAATGAAATAGTATAAACAAATACGAAATTCCCATTCTAAGTATTTTTTTCTGCTGAGAAAAAAATTAAAATAGTTAGTTGTATGTTACTCGATCACAAGGTAATTTTACTTTAAAGTGCAGCTTTTGTACTAAATATATGCAGCAAAGATTAAAATGCTTGGAAAATGCTCTGTCATCTATCAAAAGTGGGCGTGACAGCTACGAGTTTTTATTTACTTTTCCCCAGTTTTGCTTTAGTTTTTTTTTTCTTTTTTTTTCTTAGTAACTTCAAAAGTTTTGGCAGTACCGTCAAAATATGTTAAGAAACGGTAATGCCTTAACACATATTTTTATTCTTTTTGAAAAATCAAAAGTATTGAAAGTGTAAGAGTTCTTAGACTCTATAGAGTGTTTTAACACTAGATTGCCCAAGAAAGTCATTTTGACCGCTTTTTAATTTCATTTAGAAAAACAATTACGTATATAATGACACCATTTCTTAAACATTTTTAGAATATAATTTTCTCCAAGTGAAGTAATTTTTTTATTGTTAATATTTCCTTATAACTTGTTATATAAATGTAAATAATATTAAGAAAATATTAAAAATTTTAAGCAAATTTCTTTACGCATTAGTTATTTTTTCACAATGCAGTCATTTGGACTGCTTTTAGCCAATATAGGTATTACTGAATTTCAGTCTTCATGGTATTAACAATCTTTATTTTTCAATGTTAAGACATTTACTAGAAAAATCATAAAATATTAGAAAAGTAATTTTCAGTAGTAAAAAAACATACAAATAATTTTAATTACAAATTATTAATAATTTATTTTATTTCAAATTACATTATTTTTCATAATTTTTTATATTAAAATGTTTACTATTACATAAAATAATTTAAAAATTCTACTGATCTATGAATGTTTTTCGTAAGATTTAATTTTAATAAAATCAAGATATATGTTTTTTTTATATATATTGTTATAATTTTATTTCAAACTAAAAACTAGAAAAGACGTTTCATAACATCTCAATGCATATTCTCGTAGGAAATTGCATGCACTTCTTACTCTCTTTTACAATTTGGATAACTTTAGTTTCAAAAATATCATTGGACCTTAATAGTGGACTTTTTGAATTAAGGAGTACCTCACTATTCTTGACTCCAATGTTGATAAGACCTAAGTTTTACAATGTTTTACTTCACTTCAAACACTCGCACTGGTCAAAATCTTTTACCTTTAATACAGCTTTAAATTTTCTGAGCATAGACTCTGTCAAATGTAGGTATGGCGCTTGTGAAATCTGAGATCATGTTTAGAGAGTGTCAAAACTTTGAATGCTGTTGGATATGTATCTAAGCACTATTTTTAATTCAGCTCACGAATGTGCTCATTAATATCGGGATCTTGGTATTCGTGTTTAGCAAGGATCCTACTAAAGGGGATATCCTCATTGAATCTTGCATAAACTCTCATTGGGGCATATGTTTAAATTTTCAATTATGAGAATGTAATTCGAATTCAATATGAGCCATGGTCGGAACTACAATATGCCTGATAATGTTTTTTCGGAGCTTTGTTTAAATCTCAGAACCCCGAAATGTTGTGAGCCGCTTAGGAGAGACAGATCTTGTGACCAGCCAACCTTAATCAAGTACACCAGTTAAAATAGAGTAGCCAGTTCACAACCACAAAATGTACAAGCATTTGCACACACACATTAGCAGATGAACCGAAATTAGTGAAAACTGTGGAAACCCGAATAGATTTACATGAAAAATCCAAAATGAAGTAGAAGATCATTCTTACCATCAACTACTTAATCATGCCCTACAGGCAAGGAACGCAGAAAGAAGTTATGACATTTGCAACTTTATATTGGACAAATAAGAAATTATATCAATTTTCTTAGTAAACGTAACATGGAAGGATGAGACATATCTCAGTGTAATAAAATACACAATTGACAGAACACCCATCAATGGGAGCTCCAAAGTCTTACAAGTTTAATTGAAGTCCGGCGTCATGTGCGTTGTGGATATATTCAATCATGATGATTTGTTACCGTTTAAGAGTCCTTACTCATGATGAATTGTGTAATTAACAGGAAATTTTGGAATTTATGGATTCTGCGCAATTTTAAGCTACGCTATATGATCAACTGATACTTAATGGATCTTTCTTAGGTGGTGCAAAGCGGTTGTTTGGGCAATTTGTTTATCAATATATAATTAGACCCATGAATGGTTTGAAAAAGAGGAGGATAATATAGTTTGCCATCTCTAAGTCGAAGTTTAGACTTGGCCCATGTAAACACTTAATGCATATGTTTGCAAATTTGTAATATGTATGGCAGTGCTTCTCAAACTTTCACTATTGGCGACCCAATTTTCAATCATAATTTTTAACGCGCGCCTCTTACACAATAATAATGCACTTTCGCGCTAAAGCTACAATACGATCTTAATTATAAACCGTACAATCTAACAAGATAAGAATTAAATTTTGTATTTGTTGCTTTTAAATAATATTTATTTAAAGCAAATTACTTTTAAGTAATAGGATAATTATTGTTATTTTTCTTTTCTCTAATTTTTAAAATTGGAACAGATTGCAAAATAATATTTAATTAAAAATTTATTTCCTCCCTCATCCATTTCAAAAAGTATAAATGTCATCAGAAAAGGTGTCTAGTCTATGTTGCTCCCTCTCATATATTCATTACATTTGACTTTAATATTTAATGCGAGAAGACTCAAAATGTTTTAACCCGAGAGAGCAGGCGCACACTCGATACTAACGTTAATAGTCGCGCGAGATGACTGAGTCACCCCAATGTTTATTTATTTATTTACAATTATTTTTATTGTACACGATAAAAACTACGGTTACAGTGAATTATGTTTCAAAGGCACGTAACCTTAATAAAGGACACACATCACAGACACCTTTCGCTAACATTGGAGAAATGATATTTGCAAGAAAATCCGTCATATTTTGTTCAAATTACTGTAGTTTTACAGTACTTTGACTTTGAGCCCAGCGCAACCGTTCCCGTGCTAAAAAAGTGTATTCAATACAAAAATATGGATGTCAGTTCTAAAAACGAATTGTGTAAAACGCGTATTTCATCATGCGTTATATGTTTCATAATACCCATAAAAATAAATATTAGTCAAATAATCCTTCAAAGTGCTCTATGTGCTTTTCCAATTGTCATATAACTCTTTCACCTGTAAGTTCTAAGGTCAAACGATGATGACTGACGCAAATCTGCTTCCTGGGTGAAAAGTGCATAAGTCTTCCTTTTCTTTCTGAGCTAATGTACAGCATTTCAATAAAGATAACAGTGATGAATTTTTAACTTCCTAGAATTTTTGTTTGGTCTGAGTTTTTTTTTCTGAAAAAGTAGTATCTTAGGTTTAAAAAGAAAACATTAAAAAATTTATGTGTCAGAAAGTATTTTGCTTACTTCATTTCAGTAAATTAATTTTTTAGACCTTTTATTTTCGATATGCTTACGCCCCCCCTTGTAGGGTTATCATGCTCCCCAGGGGAGCGCGCTCCACAGTTTGAGAGACGCTGATGTATGGTATTATTGATCAGCTTTCTTTAGTTAATTAGCTGAAAATAGCCATTGTAAAAATTGTAAAAGTGTGGCGTTATGTTCGTAAAATTGGATTGTACCACCTGAACATTTCAATGATAATCTGAGACTGTCAGGAGAATTGCAGAGTAAATATATTATTTTTCATAATCATTTTATATTCAGGCAAGTATTATTATAATTTGTTAAAAGAATACTTTTTTTCATTTATTTCTAAATTTTTTTCTGAACTATGTTATTTAGTGTTATTCAACATTTTTAAAAACTAAGTAAAATAAATGTGTTACATCGTCATATTCAAGGTGTTAAAATTATAATTATAATTTTTTATTTATTTCCCAAACTGATGTGATATACTACAAATTACACACGTTATTATCTAAATGAAGCATAAGAATGATACTGTATTTACATAAGAATTCGTGCACTGTCTAAAACTTTTAATTTTACTCGCTACTAATATCTTACAAATGAAAAATTATTATCCAACAATTCTAGAAATGAGAAAACTAAAATGGTGAAATTTACGACGCTAGTTAAACAAGTCATTTGTCATTGTCTAGAAAAGATTTTATCAGCTATGTCCCATGCTCATTCTTAGTTTAATGTATTATGCAAACTAATTCATTTCGAAAGCTATTTATGGGTTACAAGATAGCGTAAACAGAGTTAATTATTGCTAACGATCTTGTTAAAAGAATTTATTTGGGTGTTTAGTATAAAATGAATTCGTAACAATATGATAATTAACCACACATGTTTTATGTAATTGCTTTGTCATAATGGTTTGATTTACTAAAAGTTTGGTTGCAGAAAATTTATAAAAATTTTGTCACAAATATTAAATGATATCTTAGTTTAATAAATGTAAAATATGTTTATAATAAATTAAGGGCTATTGAAAGCAAAATTTGCATGCATTGCTTTCAATTAATTTTGTTAAATTTGTAAAAAAAATACAATCAAATTCTATATATATATATATATATATATGATAAGAAAACTTTTTAATAAATATATCTTTTCTACATTACAATATTACCTTTGTGTTTAATAAATTATTTTATATAATATTTAATCACTCTCCCGTAAGAAATTAGCAGTTACCTGAAACATAATGCAGGTGTATTGCAATGGCCTTAAAGTAGTTCGTGGGATTCTTTGAGACATTGAATAGGGTCTTATTAAAAAAAATCTGTAGATAGTATGTTATATGTAACACTTTAATGTTGTTTCATTTTTTAAAAAAAGAAGAAAAAATAGCAGACCGATTTTTAAATATTCTTTTTTTTAAATATTGTTTTTTTTTTCCTTTTTTAATAACGTATTTGTATTTATCGACATTGAGAAAAAAATAGTTTTTACAACTTTTATTTAAGAATGTGTGTGTGTGTATGAGGAGTGAATGATGTTTATTAACTTCACACTATAAAGGAACATAAGAACTATTGGAGATGGAACTTGTAATATTGTGCATGGTCAAATGAAGAGGCCTACACTTGAGCTATATATATATATATATATATATATATTCATTCTATTAATAAATGTATTATTGTATAGTAGTAGAAAAAAGCAAAGCAAATTAAACATTTGTATACAAAATTCCTTTCCGTGTGTTATGAACATGAATAGGGTTGAAGTGATACGCTGATGATTAAATGATTTAATTCAAATCGTTTCCTTCGAACTATATAAGAAGAATATTTTTCCCTCACGCAAAAACTAGGTTTAGAGTATATCGGTCAAGTTTCTCCCTTACAGGACTTTTTGACGATATAGAAGCTTACAGAATTTCACAATTTGCTGCAATTCTTGAAGAATTTGATATGATGGAAAATGATGAATCTGCAATTGTTCAGAAAATTACATCTTGAGAATCCACTAATTTTGGTTATATATGTCTCATACACGTTACCCATATATTTTTCTTACCCATTAGATCATTATTATTACAGAACTAAATCGTTTATTGTGTTAATTGGGGAAAAACATTTATTAATTTATTTTGAAGTTTTTGAAAGCTCTATTTGTTCAAGTAGGCAGAAAAATACTAAGCAAATACCAATTACAATAACTTGTTCTTTTTTATACATGGATTCAAACTCAATTTCAGAAGATTTGACAACTAATTTATCTCACCCCTCTAGTTGTTGATGATGACAAATAAACAAAAATACGATATTACTCGTGAACTGAAAAATACCTAATGGGAAATTAGATAATTGACGGATTTTATTTATAAAGATGTCTGGTTGAAAATTAAACAGGCAAAAATTTTTCAATTACGGCACAATTGTCTTTTTTCTGTCATCCTAACCTAGCGATAACTACCTCAAAATTCTCACACACAACAACCACTAACTGAGTCAAATATTTTATATGTGATAGTTGCAACTAATATTGGAAAAGGAAGACTTAGTGTTTTGAGAGGAACTCTGTTGAGTATTGTGAAAATTGAATGAGTACCTAAAGGACAAATTCTTAAAAAATTTTCTGCAACAGAACTCAACTTCGAAGCCTCTTACAGCATCAATATGCTTTTCCTGTGATCTATACAATATTAAAAAGTTGTTTTATACTCATTTACTCATATCGCTGCAACCATATTTCCAAAAATTTTCATTGTCAACACAAGCATAGAGCTTATGATCGAAACATCTCTAAAAGTGGGTGGTGTTGCAGTGAGAAATGACATCATCAGAATAATTCTTAATCAAGATCAATAATGTAGAAAAATTCTCAAAAATCTGAATTTATATTCTATTTTTTGAGTAAAAATATTGTATAAATGTATAGCTTATGTTTTATAATAGCTATATGTGTAATTTTAGAAATATTTGAAAAAATATATGTTATATTTTTGTTTTGCTTATTTAAAGTAAGAAAAGTAAATGCAATTAAAAAAATTATAAGTACGGCTGTTTAAAAAAATGCGAAGGATTTTCGTTTAGCTTTTTGTAGCATTGATAACTATTTTTAATTCTTAGGCTTTGTTTTCTGCTTTTTATATTTCAGACTTTGCGCTTAGAATAACAGTGACTAGACCACATGGTATGTTAATTACATCATAAAGGACAAGAAAATTCCAATTTCTGTATTTTCAAAATTTTAAGAAAGTTTTGTGAGCTGAAGTTATTTTCAAATTGTATATATATATATATATATATATATATATTTCCTTTTACTTAACTCGGTTTAAACAATTTCTCAAGGTATTATGTTCAGGAAAAAAAAGACTATTCAGTATTCAGTAATTATGTCAAAAGCTTGTAGCTCTTACCCAACACTCGCACTTTCATTTTGCGTCATTAGATACTTAAAAAAATAATCAACGTATATAATTAAACGATGCACAAAAATAGTTTCAATATTAATAACATGTTTTCATGAATATGGTAGCTAGAAAAAGATCCATACTTGCTGTTAAAAAGAATGTAACAAAACAATTAGTTATTGTATGATCAATAACATTTTTTCCTAAGACACGTTCTCTATTTTTCTTCGAAGTCAATATACGGTAAACATTCACCAATTTAGTGTTAGATTTTTATCTAACATTTCTCTATTTTTTTAATCCACTTACAATTCCCACTCAATAAATTTGAAAAAAAAACTAGTCACGTTAAAGTGTTTATATATATATGTATATAACATTATTGAATGCTTCGTATATTTTAATTATTACGTTAATGTGTTCTGATCAAAGAACAATAATATATCCAAGTCACTTGAATATATTATTTTTCTTGTTGATTTACACTTAACTATATTAACTAATTTTAGAATAATTGAGTCATTTTAGCAATGTAAAAAATGAACAATAATATAATGGTTTTACTAATAATGTTAAAATAAATATTAATTATACCATTTCTGTATTATTGTAAAATTTTCAGAGGTAATATCAGGCTGTAAAGGAAGAATGAAGGTTGTAAAGAAAATTATGACATTCATTTCTTTTTCTGAAGAATTTAAAGTGGAAGACAAACATCCTTTTATTTTTGAAAATATAATCTGCTATTTCTTTTCTAAATTTCTCGCATCTTTCAATTTGTCAAATTTATGCATATAAATTTCAAGATGCTTGGATCAGTTCTTAACTGATTTAATTGTGTATTTCAATTAACTGAATTTTCAAATTGGTTTCAAGTTATACATAAAAATTTGGGATTTTGTATCTTTCAATGAGATTTTTTAAATCTTTTGAGAAAATATTCTGTAGTAATAAAAAAAAAATGGTTTTCACATGAAAGTTGTAAGTACACAATCAAGAGCAAACAGTTTAGTAGTGTCCAATAGTCTACTTTTTTATAAATGTGTATCAATAAAATGAAATCTACAAGACATCGACATCAACCTTTGAAATATAATGTACACCCCATTCTCCTTATAAAGCGTTGAAACAAATTGAGAGTACTCCCAATTCTGCCATGTATCTGTGCTAAAAAATTTGTATTACGGATAAATTGTGTGTGCTAAATTTATTTGAAACGTATTTATTTGGCAGAACACCTAACACAACAAATTTTCTTATAGCCTTAGTTAGTAGATATGAAATTTTTACGGTGGTTTATTTTCTTATTAGAAAAGGGGCTGAGTCTATCAATATTAATAGGATAGAAACAAGTAAGTCTCATCAGAGTGAACGCTATGATACTAATGTACATGTTTCTTGCTTGTTTATTTACTACTCTATTTGCTTACAGTGAATTAAATATTTGTAGTATTTTGGGTATCGTCACCAAGGTCTAAAGTTCTTTATTCGAAAAGACATTTTTGTAATGCATTTAGCTCCAAACAATTAATATTCTTACATACCTTTTAGAGAAAAAATTTACCTCTCAGATAATGATAATTGTTTTCGGTAATCAAATAGTCAATATTGGCTTTTCAAAGACGTTTAGCTCAGTCTTGGGTCGTACTTGATTCCAAATCATCCTTTTTACTATACAATCAGACATTAACATTCAACATTCAAAAACATAAATGAAAACAAAAATAAAAAAATTTGCCTAAAAAATTTTACATGTAAAATCATAATAATTCTACTAATGTGATATCGACAACCTACAGCCTGTTACCTACAAAAATTATGTTCTATATGCTAAAAATAAAAGGAAAATGTGATTTTGAGTGCATTGGAAATTGAAGTTGGTAATATTCTTAGGATTACTTAAAACCTTACAAGCCATTTTTTTTAGGTTTAACTGTGTTTTTTTGATTGTTAACTATATGACAAGACCTTAAGAACTTCCAGATTCGAATATCCACAATTCCGTTTTAAAATACAAATTCAGAAAGGATGAAATACAATTTATTTCCATTAGGTTTAATGACTAAGATATTTAAATAATGCTTTGTTCAAATTACCGAGTACCGCATGTTTCAAAGGGGGGGAAAAAGATTTTTTTAACGTATCTGCTTATTATTCATAACAGAAATCCTTGTATTTTAGAAGCTGAGATTCGTTTTTGGTATAAAGGCGAAATTATAGTGCACTAAAATAATCCAGAAAAATTATGAACAAATGAATAAGTGTTCATAAAGTGTTTGGCATGAAAGGTAGTGACAAGAAACCAATGACAGTGTGATTCAATGCTGAATATTTAATGTGTCTTACATTTATTAATTAAACATACTATGCGTTTATAGTTATATTGGTATAGACTTTTATATTAAATAAATCAAATCAAAGGATAAAAACATTTTTTTTGTGTATTTTTCTTGTTCACTAGAGCCATAACCTAGAAAACAACTTTGATCATACGTGTATAAATCCTTTAATTGTAGTATAGAAGCTACAAGATCTTTTCTCGTTATAGTTTATTTTTGCATTGATCAAAAGATAATTATTCATGAGCAGGGAAGAATGCCTTGGCATAAAAGAATTTAAGAATTATGCTTAATACTGAAACTGTTAACAAAATTCAAATATAGGCATAACACCATTTTATTTCAAGTATTGAGTGCAATTCAATTCATTACTGCTTTCTCAAAAGATCATTTCAGAATGAAAATGCGATACATTAAGAAATAAATCAGTACAAAATGTTCTTTGTTTGAATATCATTTGAATTCTTTTGTAAAATAATTCGAAATTTAAAGTGTTTGAGTTCAGGTAAGTAGCTTAAATCTTTAAAATTTCTTATGTTTCTCGCATCAAAATTTAGAGTGTGGTACATAAAAAAAGAAGAAATAATTGTTTTTAATGAACTTAAATTATGTTATGTAGAGTTGCAATTTAGTATATATATATATATATATATATATATATATAGGCTAAATTCTCTACAAACAGAGGTAACATCAAACAGCATTCATTAGTGGAGCAGTAGGAAGAAAATCACACAATAAAGGAAATAAGAGTAGCTTGAGATTAAAAAGAATTATAAAGTAGATGCTGCAAGTGTTATAAACATTGCTGACTTTAGGACAACTAATATATAAAATAATTTATAGAAAAGTAGGGTTGAACATGTCTTTTTGGTATCCCACTTGTGCAAAATAACACTTGAGCAAAACAATGAAAATAATGGATAGGAATATCCGAAATCCATTACAAGATAGATATAAAACACACAAAAAGAAATTGCACTTACAAATACACCAAAGCCCGCGCTAAATCTTCAGTGCAAATAAATAAGTTTAAACGCGGAATTCTGGACCCTAATACAGATTTAAAATCATGTGAATGGTTAAATATAGCACTTATAGGAAATATAAAAAGACTGGAAATAAAATTAATGGGGTTACTAAATTACATAGCATATGTTTAGCTAACGTCTGGAAGTAAATATAGATAGAAAGAGCCATGTAAATAATTTTATACATATTAGATTATGGAATAATACAAACTATAAAAAAATATTTTAAGGTTTAGTACAATAGAAATATATCAATCTCAAATTTTAATCCTAACTATTTTGAATAGCTTTATTCATGCCTTCGTAATAAAATCAATTTAGGTATTTCACAGTTTAAACAATATTTAGTATTAAAATATTTTGTAGATTATTTTATAATGCTCCTGTAATTCTTTTTGACTTCTTTAGAAATTTTATTTCGTTATTATATAATTAATAACACTATTTCTCTGAATACAGAAACATGTACGGTATATATGATGAAGTTTCCTAGCAAGTCTAAAATCCCAATGGCCTTATTCAGAAAGTTAGTGTCTTAAATGTTCACATTTATTTCATAGAATCATGGATAATTCTGAAATGCTGTTTAATGTTGGGATTGCTTTTAGAAGTAAGCTTCATTGAAGAACAGAGATATATATTTAAGAGCAATTTAGAGTGGTATTTAAAATGTTTTCTTCGATGAATGAAACAAATAAAATATCTCTATATATTTCACAGACATGCAGGAAATGTATTTAACATCCCTTTGTATCCTAATATATTATTTAAGCCGTGGAAAAATGTTTTTTTTTTTTTTTTTTTTCTTTTCAGATACATGTCACAAAATTCTGCATACTAGTAATTTTTTTTTACTCAATACCTTAGTAAAAACTTTGACAAATGGAAACATTTCACGGTTTTTGTCAATTTTCTAGTTGTTTAAGTACCGCTGTGGCACTGCTGTTACTCTAAGCATGAAACCTAAGACATGAGGAGCGAGAAAAAACAATTAAAGCCTGAAGGTACAAAATATTTATCCATGCCGAATAATATTTTTGAAACTCAACTATATTTGGAAAATTTATTTTGTTTTAATTTTTTTTACCGTTAATGAACAAAATATAATACATGAAAAACTATTTAACACTACACGTGAATCTATTTTTCAGCAGAGTTTTGTAAATTTTCCAATATTTTTATCCACATAATGTGCTTTAAACTCTGAATTTTGTGAAAGTTCTGATACTGATCTCCATTAAATAAGTTTTCTGGAGCATGTTGTCTCTTGCTTCAATACTATAAACTATTTGGAAATTTTTTTTCAAAGTTTGACACATAATTTCACAGGGAATAATTTTTTTGTAAAGAAGTTTTGAAAATTTGTATCTATATCATTTATAACATTATAACCTTGAAGGATATATGATGTAATTGCAGCTGATTTTGATCAGTCGTAATCCATACCATAATAATCAGTAATCAATTAGTATGTTTTTAGGGGGACGAATGTTGCGTTTATAGTTTGGAATATGAGGGTCAGGGTAAAAAGTTGATATCTATAAATCCCTTCAATCCTTTGCACATGACTCAAAAGTATTTATTTTTTTTACCTAAGAAATAGCAATATTTTCCAATATTTTAAAATTTACGTTTTCGTTTTTAATAAACAGAGCTTATTAAATAGGAAACTAATTTTTACCGAAAATGATTGTATATGAAGATATGTTTCTAAAACAAAATCGTTCATAACTCCTCCTGAAATCCTTAATAATACCAGCAACTCACATGATCGACACATTGCTTATCTTAAACGTAATTAGTCATTGACATCTGTCATATTCAGATTACTATATAGAGACGGAAACATTCCTCTCCAGCTCACACAATTAACTTTAAGTCAATTAGGTATATCATCATAGAAATCAATATGAAAATTAATTTATCATTCATCATCTTTAGCTTCATACATTTTTTTTAAAATTTTAGGTATTTTGTCCATATATAACAAAATTGGGAAAATTATTAAAATGGGGTATGATAAAGAGTATTAGATTACCCAATATTTTTAACTGTAGATTTTTCTTTTTGCAATTAGTTTTCCATCTTACATAAATGCTATTTCCATTAATGTTATAATCGATTCATATATGCAATGATTTTACCACGCTCCACCAACTAATATTTTTGTTTTTATAAAGTATCTAAAATGATAATTTGAAATAAATAAATATTCGTATGAGAAATATATTCATGTTTTCTAATAACAGAATAACACATACTTCATCAATATTATGGGAAACTACTTCATTGCTCTCGTTCTGCATGGGTAGATTAAGAAAAGTTAAACTGATACAGATGGAAGGATAAAAGAAGTTTTTCAACGAGAGTCAAATTTTACGTGAATTTGCACATTAGACGAAGCAAAAAAAAAACTTTTTTGCATATCTTAGCTAAACAGGAAACAAAAAAAATAGAAAAAAACCATGTTTATTCCAAATTTTGTATTCTATAAATCTAATTGCTGATAAAAAGTTTTTTTTTTTTTCTGATGCATAACTCCATGTAACTCTCTTGAGGTCAATTTTTGAAAACAGCCTTAAGCTGATCTATATACAGCCAAAATACATTCTTATAGTTTTTATTATATGTGAAAATGAACTCTTAAAATTGTGTAAATAGTGGCGCCTAGAAGGTATACAACACTACTTAACATTACTTTCTGTTCTATTTATTTTATGTTAACGTTTTAATTTGTCTGACGCTTCACCTATTCAATATCGCTTCATCAATGACGCTTCACCTATTTATAATATTTATAAGAATATATTATAAATCATTCGTCCTCGTACAAACAAAATTCCATTCATCCTCCAAAATAAATCTCATCTATCTTTAATGTAGCATCATAAATATCCTTAATATCGCGTAGAATAACGCAATTCAAATTATCAGTACAGTTTAAATTTTTAAATGAAAGTAGTAGTTTTATGTGTTCCATGAAAAAAAGTATGGTTTTCGTAAGTTTGATTGGAATGCTTGCTTTTCACTGTGTTGGATGAAAGAGTAGCGCTTTTCTAGAGCATCAGGGCCGAGGAGAGATTATCCCACTTGAATCTTTATATACATATAATGTGGCAAATAATAGGAATAATGACTCAGAGGCTTTACGCTGTTCAATAACTGGATTTTTTTTTTTTTTTGAAAAATATTCAAAAACAAAGCAGACTATTAAATTATGAAACATATTAAAAACAAGTATATAGGAAAATTTGATGTATAGACTAATTATTTTAAACATCGTGGTATTTTATAGGAAAATTGATATCTGATTGATTGATATCAATAACTAACATATTCAACATTGCACTATATTTGATGAAGCATTTTTGTTCTTCTTTATTAAATTATTTTTTCTCTCATAAAAAGCTATGGAACAGTTTATAAAATTTAATTTGCTGATAAAATATTTTATTCTAACGTATAAATTTCTAATTGTCTTTCTAATAATCTAGAAAGTTTTGTGATGAAACCGATCTCTTCCCCTATTTGCTAACAGATCCCTTGCCTCTTGCCGACAGACGTCGCGAAAATTCCAGGCATTACCCTAATTGCTGGGAAGGAATTTCGTAACTGGGTGGGCGAATTTCAGAACCTTTTTCGAGCTGACCGGACTGCCAAGAAGAGGTGCCTTAACATTGTATTCATTTCCCTTCGGTGGCGACGTGCGTCCGGGGAAGTACAAATTTGCACAGGCTTGGCACCTCTTGAACTTATGAACGGAAACGAAAACCGATTTGGCGCGGCAGAAGGGTAAGAGATAAGGGACCGAAGATCGGAAGGCGAAAAAGACAAGGGGATTGAGGGACAAAAAATCAGAGAAGGATGACTAGGAGAAATAGAGAGGATATAAGAAGGACGAGAACTGGATTTTGAAGGGAGCCGTTTGGACTCCCCGAGCGATAAAACAGCGATAACGAGCCCGCGAAATCAGCGGTCCCCCAAACGGAAGATCGGGGGAACGGAGAGAGAGTGCAAAAGAGTCGGCGAAGTTGGAGCCAGAGAACTCACTCAGACTCGGTGGGGAATTACCGGAGTGAACCTTTTACTCCACGATTTAAATTTAGAACTTTTCATAGGGGCGAAATTACCCCCCTTATTTTATAAAAAGGGGAGACTCAAAATCATTACGGACCTTTTGCTATTGAATTGTAAAAAAATTTTTAATTTTATTATTATTATTATTTTTTTTTTATGATTTTCATACTGAAATAAATAGTTATACAAGAGCTGTGGGAAATCATTACAGTTCCATCATTTTGAAATGCATATTTGAGAAGGATTATTCTTGTGAAGCTAAAAAGAAGTTAAAATAAATAAATAATTGTCAAGATTGTATTATAATTACAATGAATATAATTTTTAACATAACGATTATGAACTCAAGAAATTTCAAAGTTTTATATAAGGTATAAATCTATATTATTTTTTAAAAAATATATAACAATTTAACATTAACAGAGCTTAAAAATTTTATAACACATTTTTCACTATATTGGCTGTGGACAATAATGTCAATAAAATAAGTTTTAGACGGTTTCTGAAATTACGTTACTTCTTTATCAAAAATGGAGAAAGTTGAAATCCTAAAGTTACTGAAAAGAGGTGATGTTGACATTTTAAATAAACATAAATTTAAAATACTAATTCTAAAATTAAACCAAAATTAATGTAAAATTTATTTTTTAATTATTAATTTTAAATCACCGAACGTATGTATTGTTACCTTATAAAAAAAAAGAATTGTTTTTTTTATAAAGTCAAATAAAAATCAGAAAGAAATGCTTGGAGAATCTTTGGAATCATTTTTCGATTTGATAAATTCCTGATTTATATTATTTCTTTCCAGATAAATTGGTTTTGCTTTAACAAATAGAAAGCAAAGTGAAAGAAATACTAATATCTTTCTAAAAATAAATACATTTCCTCTAAGGAGAAAATGCATTTTGAATCAATTTCACGAGCGGAGTCTGCATCATTTATTATTCACTTTCTAGACTTTCGGGTTCCTGTTTCTTTGCTAAAGACCGAATAAATAAATCAGTTTGGAATGCGAGACACATTTCAGTTCTCGCCATTTGTCTTTACCACTCATAATAAAATGAGAAGTAAAATAAAGAAAAATATGCAAAAAGAAATGAAATGGAAGCGTTTCAGGTTTTTAAACGAAGAAAAATGTTTCTGGGTAGTTATGATGGTGACGACTGTGGCATAAAATTTAAGTGCAGGCAAAATGAAAATGTGTTTTGAACAAATTAATTTGACTTAATAAAATTTCTATTTTCCTTGTTTTTCAGATTAATTGGATTTAGGAAATTTTTATGAAAAACATTTCTACTTAATAACAAAGAAAAGTTTTACATATTGGATTTATATTATCAATTGTGAAGTTATATTTTATCTTAAAGCTTATTTCGGAATACGTTTTGCAATTTAAATCCCATTTTCTATAAAATAGTTCTATGAAAAGAAATAGAATGCTAAATGATTGTATTTTGGTGGAGATAATTATTACAAAACCAATGAGACTAATTCAAATGTTGTACAGAAAAAAATCAGCTGATTTTATCCATTTAAAAATTAACTCTATTCCTTGTTTTTCAACACTCCTCTAATTATTTTGAATTTTAAGTACTTTTAAATTAAAATTTCTACCGAATATTTTTTTATTGTAGCTGATTATTTTTTCTGATGTAAATGTTTTTATACCAATGGTTATATATATATATATATATAAATGACACTTTTTAAAAATAATTTTAAAAATTAAGTCTCTTAGGCAAAAATTAAAATTTTAAAGAAATTTTTTTGAATTAAAAGATTTTTATTTTCACATATTTATAAATTTAAATTTAAATAAAAATTTGTATTTTAAAGGTTTATGAAAAAGAAACTTAGGGAAATATTTATTAATTTACTGCTATTCTAAAATATAGAATACTAGCTTGTTATTTTATAAATGAATCAAAGAGATAATTAGAAATATATTTTAATAAATAAATAATTTTTAAAAAATTTAAAATTCACCTTTAATAGAAAAATTAAAACTTGAGCTTAAAAAAAGATTTTTTAAAATTTATACATGAAGTTTGAAAGTCCAAGAAATTTATTTTCGAACTATATGAAAAAAATTTTAAACATTATCTTTTCTTAACAAAAAGGTAAACTTTCAAAATTTTTTGAAATTGAAAATTGAAAAATTTCCCCACCCTACTTTTTTTTACAATTTTGAGTATGATCCGATATTCACAATTCAAAATTTAAATTTAAAAAAAAACTTTATTTTTACTTTATAGAAAGTAACTAACAATAATGTTATTATTCCTGGATTCAATTTATTTCCCCCTTTTTTTTAAAAAAGGGAGTTAAAATATATTTATTTAACTAATATTTGTGTTTTTTATAGAAAAAATTGTTTGTTTTTTAAAGATTATGAGTAGGGAGAAATCTTATTTCTTTAAAGAACAAAAACCTCACAAGAATTTTTTTCTTTAATTTAAAAAATTTTGTTTTAAAATTTAAAAAGAAAAAAATTTTAAATTTTTACAAAAGATCCAAAAAAAAAATCTTATATTCACATTACTTTCAAGATATCAGAATTTGTTTTATTCAAAAAGATTAATTTATTTGCTCTAAAAGGATTAATATTACACATTATTTTTATATATATATATATATATATATATGTTTTTTTTTTTTTTTTTTTTTTAAGAAAAAAATTTGTCGGGGTGGGAAAAGTTTAATTTTTGTTTAAGTTTTATTTTTTTTTTTTTTAAATTTTTAATTGGTTTTTGATTAATTTCCCGTTGTAGGGTGTGGTTAGTATTTAACCATTGCACTTATATTTTTAAATTATTATTAAAATTTGCTTCTAATTCGCCGTTTTGTGGATTTTTATTTTGCATTTATTCTTTTTAGATTCTTGTTTGATTGAATTTTATATTTAACTAATATATATATATATATAATTTTGTTTTTTTTTAAATGTTTTTCATTTCTTTTATTTCCATTTATCCAGCTAACATTTCAAATATCCTTTTATTTAAATCTATTAGTCATAAAAAGGAGGTCATAGGAAATTGGGCAATAACTTATTTATTGCACTCAGATTTAGGCGGGCTTCATTTTAAGATCAATTTTTAGGTAAGTTTCTATCTTGTTATGGATTAGATATTCCTATCCATTACTTTCAATAGATTTTTTCTCAAATATTATTTACATGAAGGGAAGGTTTTACCAAAAACATGTTCAACCCAATTTATATAAAAATTTTTATATATTAGCTTCAAGTCGCAATGTTTATAGTACTGTAGCATCCATTTTATAATTTTTAATCTCGGTTACTTCATGGTGTGATTTTCCTACTGTCTATGTGTTTTTCGAATGCGATTGTTGGATGTTATCTCTTGTTTGTAGAGAATATAAGCCTATATATAAGCTTAGTTATATACAGCTTAAAATATCATTGTTTTATCTTATACTACTGAAAGCTTTTCTCTAAAATATATCACGCGATACATTTATTGTATTAAAAACCAAGTAATAAAATTAATTTGGTAAAAACATATATATATATTATATATTAATATATATAATATATATATAATATATTATATAAATATATATATATATATATATATATATATATTAATATATATATATATTATTATATTCCGGGTTTTATTTTATGACAAATTAAATAACTCAATAGCAATTACTTTTATTCAATATGATTATTCCTGATATTATGTAAAACATATATTTCTCAATAGAATTTTGTATATTATTTTTTCCCAGGATATTAAAATTATATTACATTATTGATTTAAATTTAAAAAAAGTATAAAAGTACGAATATTTCTAATTATTTCCAAACATAAAAATAATAGTAGGAAAATGCTACATATGCATTTTTATATACGAGTGAAACAATTGAAATTAATGTGTGAAAATCATGACCCAAATGTACTACTGAATTATTTTCTTGTATTTTTAAGATATAGCTGCATAAAGAAAATTAAAAATAAGTTTGTAAATTTTTAGTGATTTCGAAATGTGAGAAATTTCACTCATACTTTAAAAGTATTTTTTTTTTTTTACTTTTGTCGACGATCAGCTGAATGCAATGTAGAAGATAAAAAGCAGTCGCTAAAGGCATAGTCGATAACATTTAATGAAATACATTTTAAAACAGCAATAAATATATTGAGATGACCCTCAGTCACTAGTACATCATGATAATAATTGGAGTAAGTTATAAAAGCAAAATACGAGTTTCGCCATTATACTCAATGAAACTTATGAGTTATTTTACAGAAAAAAAAAACGATTTATTTTATTAGACAGTTGATTGGTGCTTTATTTGTCATTTTATTTTTTAAAAATATTCATAATGTATCAAATATTGAAAAAAAAACGTAACATCTGAATGATTAGCATTGTAAAAAGTATAATAATTAGTTTTTTAAAAAACATTTGGTACATGGAAAATACAGAAAATAAAAATGTATTGGAAGTTAAATGAAATTATTAAGTGAGGTATAGTTTCGTAGAATTTATCTACATGTATGGTATGAATTGTATCACTTTATTTTGCAAAAAATGTCCACAGAACTTTAAAACTTTGTTTTAATCTGGTAGAACAAGAAAGCGAGATCACTTTTATTCATAATAATATTAGCAACACATTTGACAATTTTTTACTAATGATGTAAAATATGACTTTTATATTTATAAGCATCACAATAAGCACATATTGCATCCCCCCTAATGTTCTCAAGTACTGTGATCACGAGTTCGCACCTAATTTCACTTAAATCCCGTCATGTAAAGACAGAAGCATGTTATATCTGACACCGGCTGCAGTTTGAAGTGCCGTCCTCGTCACTTGGCATTGTTTCAAAATTACGGCATCCGTCACCATTAGCCATCGCTTTGCTTTCTGGTGTAACGTAATAGGCACTCACTCACTCATTGTCTCAAATATTGAGCTATTCTTTGAGAATATTAGTATAAGTGTCTATACGAATATATTTTTTGGTTGGGCTTGAGCAGGATTTGTATACTTATTTTTCATCATCTTATCATGCTGTGAAAATCTTTACTAGATAAATTGCCAAACGTCATGAATAACGCTGTAGAGCAGTAGGTTTCCAAACGTTTTTGCCTCATAGACCCCTTGACAGGATTTTCTGTTAGGAGTAGACCCGTACTTAGCTAATATTAACTTTTTGCAAATTCATCAACTTAAATGTGCTTTGGCAGCAGGTATTAAGATATTTTCTTTAAAAGATTAAATTTTTAATTGTAGTGAAATATAGTCTTTAAAACTTAAGAAGACACATGTTCACATTAATTAAAATTTAATTAATGTATAAAATAATTTTTACATGAAATAGCTGAGCAATGAAAACATGTTTTTAATGGAGGGGAGAATTTGGGGATGCAATAACAAATTTCAACATTTGACATCAATCTTGTCAGGTTTAGCCGTAAATATTTTCTTGTTTAATAGTGTTTAGTCTTTTTATTTTTTTTCTGGAGATTGACAAGCGCATTGTAACTCCTTCTCAATCGGAAAAACGATTAAAAACTTTCTCAAGATATATCATGATGTGGAATAAATAACAAGTATATATTTTTAAAGACCAAATTATTGAAATCCGTTTCTAAACTTTGAGATTTTCGTTAGGGGCTATTCCTAGTGTCTAATTCTTGCAATCTCATTTTTTTTTAAGGTTCCTTATGAATTCATTGCCAAATTTGGTATAACGATCATCAAAATATTCTTAAACCTAATTTAAAAATCTAAAAAAAGGGCATTTAAATGTTGAACGTAGAATAAAAACGCTTCTTTTATGGTGAATTGTCTGTGAAAAGTTGAGAAACTGGGAAAATTTTGGACGTCCATTATTATACTACTTTAGATTAATTCTGGCAAGAAAGGCTTAAATGTGGTCCTTGTTTTAATAAAATTTATGCTGTTGCCTTGTAAATGCAAATTCAATTTAGTAAATAAACCTGTTAAATCTTGTAAGTCTTGTTTCCACTTGATAAAATTTCCTACTAAAATTAAATTTATGATCTGGTTTAATGAGAGCTATAGACCCCTATTTACACCCAATTTATCGACTCCCAAATTATTTTTTCGCTCACATTGACCCCTTGCAGGTCGTCATAGACTCTGGGATGTCTATTTAGACCATTTTAGGAATCACTACTGTAGAGGGAAAGTGTAAATACCTTTATTTGAAAAAGCACTAAGCTGTAAATAAACAAGAAGGGGAAAAATTAAATATATAATGCATAAATTGCTTTTCACCTATTTTATTTTTTATTAATTCTGAAGCTATTGCATTTTTTTTTCCTTTTCCCCATTAAATGAGTAAGCATAGAAAAATCCTTACATTCATTTTCAGTAACCCTTAACATCTATTTCGGCGAAAGAATTAAGCAAATGCAGAAAATAAACGCTAACGTTGAGCATGTTTCGAATGAAACGTGCGTTTGTCATGTATTGATTTCTCTGTCTTTATCACAGTCGAAATCTCATTCAAGTTTCCTTCTTTATTCAATTTCTTTTTTTAAAAGATAAAAATCCTTTCAACAGAAACGAAGTCTGAAGCGTGTTACTAAAGGCGGTGGTCCTTTATTTCTAGTCAACGGAGTTGTTTAGTCCCAAAGTTTCCGGTAATGGATTTCTCCAGAAACAAATAGTCGAGAGTAAATCTTCAGGTGCTTTCCTTCTTTTTTTTTTCTTCCTTTTTTGTTCTCTTTAAAAATGTTCATCCATTTTAGTTAAGTGACTTTAAATAGCAGAAACTTTTCTTTAGGGTATTGTCCACTACAAGGTTCAGGATAAAAATTTAAACATTGTAAGAAGGTAATGCTTAGAAATTGCAAGTACTATTCAAGAATACTCCCAAATGCTTTATATTTATTTCTAACGTAATATTTGGTAAAAACATCGTTCATAGTTTCTAAGCCATTTTTTTAACTCAAGAGCTAATGTAAAATGTCTTAAGAGTTAAGACTCAAACATTTTAAAGATCTCCATATATATATATAACCACTGAACCTTATATTTATAGAATTTACCCGCAAAAATGCAGTTAATATTTCATAATCTAAAATACATTCTTCTAATAATCTAAAATAATTTTCTAATAATCTAACATAATTTTTGAAGTCCAATAAATATTTTCCATTTTTTTAATTTGAATTTAGTGTTACTATTTTATAATATGTTTACAACTTGGAATACTCTTAAGTATTTTATATTAGTTTATTGGAGATTCAAGTACAACAAACATATTTGGAAGTGTACTTGTTCTTTTTTATAAACTAACGATTTTTTTCCGTTATTATATCTTAATGCAACTAAAATTACCAGATTTATTGAAAAGTATCTAGCATTTTGTGTTATAGCCCTAGTTTATTGCAATTAAAATGATCAAACAAACCATTTTTTTTTCAAAAAGCTGTTATCACTAATTAAAAAATTTACTAATATGTTTCATAATTCATTGCCTCATAAAATATTTTTTTTTAAAATCATGACTATTTCAATTTAATTTGATATATTTATTTTATTTTTGATTAAAAATTTAGATTATCCTCATTATTCTATTGGAAATTCTACAAACTACAGTTAATGTACAAATACTTAGATATTTACTTCGATGTGACTTAGAAACGTAAGACTTTTGAAGCAAAGTTGTGTTATTAATAACTTACAAGGTATGTTTCAAGGCATTCTCAGTATAATGAAATGTTTTTTGAACTTTCAACGTTTGCGACCAAGTTTTCAATCATAAATTTCCTCGTGCCCCTTCCAATGTATTAATAATGGATTGAATTCAAAAATGTACTTTGACGCTAAAGTTACAATACGATTTTAATTATAAATCGTACAAATTATCGAGATAAGTATTAAATTTCGTATATGAGAAGCCCATGGGAGTCACTAGTAATTATAATCTTATTCTAAATTTTCTATTGATGAATTATTTTTCAAAAACCACTAAGCAGTATTGATACATGTATAAGTATATTATATCATAGTAAATGTGTGTATTTTATTTTTTCATTATGTCAATATATTTTGGTTTGCTTCCTTGCAGTAAATTAATAATATTTTTAAGTAATCTTTTATTTTCAAATTTCCCATATGCTCGGAACCTCCACGTAGGGTCTCACGCCCCCCAAAGGGGGATGCACCCCACAGTTTGAGAAATGCTGGTATAATAGATATTACAAGTAATTTGATTTTTATTAATTTGCTTAGTTTTTTTAAAATTTTCATTAATACATAATTATTCATAACAAACCACCTTGTTTGTCGGTAACCAAAGTCTGTGTTATGGAGTCTCAGGGGTGTTAAATTTCTGAAGCGGTCTGAAAATATAAACAATTTTCAAACAGGTATAATTCTTTTACATTTAAATTAAATAATTCGAATCTTTTACACATTACGTATAAAGGAATGGGGATTTAGAAAAGTATAAAATGTATAAAATATAATCATAATTTCAAAAATTATATGCATATGAAAATAAGAAACTTTTTCTATAAGAAATATTTATTAAGTTTTACGTTGCGCTTGCTATTTTCTCAAATAGTAGCTTCAATTACTAGCTATAAGTTGATTTATAAAGTTAAATGTATTCTTATTACAATGTAGCTTTTTAATATAAAGAGAATACTAACTTTAATAAATAAAAAAAACATTTTTAAAAAATATTTAAATATTTTTAATATTTTACAAATATTTTGAAATATAAAAGATATATAATACTAAAATTAAGTATGGTTTAAGCAGTATGATGCATTTTATAATTCTATAAAGTTTTATATACATCAGAGGCTACTATTTTAGAAAATAGTGCGCGCAACGCAAAAAATGCTTAATATTTAATATAGAGTTTTCGTGTGCTTATGATTTTTAAAATAACTATTATATTCTAAACATTTTATTATTTTCTGATGCCACATTTTTTTATAAATAATGTGTAAAAGATTCGAATAATTTAATTTAAATTTAAAAAAATTATACCTGTTTGAAAATTGTTTATATTTTTAAACCTCTAGAAAATTTAACACTCCTGAGACTTCTTAAACTAGTTTTAAAGTTTTAGCAGTCCTTTTTTGTTGCTATTAAAATTGTATACCTTGTGTGCACAGTAAATTTACATCTTCAAAAATATTTCATCAGTCCACATAAAATAAAGTACGTTTTATTCAGCTCACAAGTTTGAAAGCTTTAGCTTTTGAACTCTTAACATTGCTGTTTTATAATATGTATATATTTATATATAAAATCTTAAATTCATTACAAAACTTATTTGGAAGATAACGAAAACTGCTAGAAAAAACTTCCACATAAAACAAAGAAGCTCAGTCTCAATATGTCTAGAATCCGATTTATTTACATTTCAGTGTGACAGCTGTCACTGATAAAACGTACATAAGGCGATGTCTCTTATATTGACGTTCTAAAAATACTCTTATTCAGTTTCTTTAATGCTGTTGTTTATGTAAAACCACATCAGTATAAATTAACTGAATTTGTTTGCGTTTGTTCATTTATAATTTTTTTTCCGATTCTAGGCAGGTATTGAAATTTAAAATTTTGTTAAGAAAAATAAATATTTATTTACTATTAATTCGCTCTAAATAGCCTTAATTAATTCTAAATCCGTAACCTTTTTTTAAAAAAATATCAGTTTGGGCCGTATTTAAAATACTTATTTTACAAGCATTTTAAGTCCTAAAGTACTGTTTAATTAGCATACTAAATGCTGTAAGAATTATATGTGTAACGTTTTTAAAGACTCTTATCAATGAAAAGAAAGCATAGGATATGAACAATTTCCAAGCGAAAAGAAAATGTGACTGATGATGGATGTGAGGAAAGATTAACTAGTACGTGTATTGTTTTGTCATATGAAAGTGGATAGAAAAAGTTATGTTCTTTATAACTGTTATATATTTCAAGATTAATTATATAGCATGTTTTTACTAACTTATAACGTATTTTTTTGATTATTTTAAATTCTGATGATTTTACTAACCAAATCATTGAAAATTTTATTTTTTAAAAGCTATAAATTAAATTGCTGTTTTAATTGTAATTTGATTCACAGTATCTCGTATTTTATTTTAAACTGGTAAATTAATGTTAAAATATTTTTTTAAACTATAAGAAGCTATTACTTTACTCAATGCAGTAATACTACTAGTAAAAGCATTCTAATCCTTTCTAATGGGGTGTCATTCCATGTATTATTATGCAAGAAATGATGATTATATAAGAAAACGCAATTGTTTCTTTTTACTCTGCTTTAGGTTTAGAATAATAAATATAGTTTTTATATTAGCATCACGAGTGTTATTATAATATACAGTTATAACTAAATGCAAAGTAAAATTATGGTTTAAATTTAATAACATGCATTGCAATAATCTGGGAATTTAGCTTCTTACTTTTGTCCAAAAGCATATATTCAATCATTTTAAAAAAAAAATCATAACACATTTTATTTTCAGCTACATCAAAACTATGGAAGTATGTTTAAGGAAAACGTATATAAGGAAAATATGTCTAATTTATACTTTAATGACCTTTTTATTAAAACTTTTATATTAGAAATAGCAGAAGAAACAAAATGTGAACTAAGTATAAATTATTTAGAACTCATAAATACTATGTAAATAAAATATTAATATTTATTTTGCATTTAAAATTTTTCAAATAATATTTAATCAAATATTAAAATAAAATTCGTAAGCTATATTTTTTTTAAAAACAATAATATATAAGCATAACAACACAGTTCAAAAAATATTCTATATAATTTGATTGTGTAGGTGGTAAAAACTTTTTTTTGGGTTTTGAATTTCCACTGGGGGCCCCCTTTTATTTTTTTTTAACCTTTTATCATTTTCTTAAAAATATATATATATATATATATATATATATATATATACATATATATTATTCTATAAAGAATGAAAATGTTCCAAAAAATAAAGTTAAAGATTGAAACAAGAGGGAAATATATTAAGATATTCCTCGAATACCACAGTATTTTGAAAGAATAGCTTAGTCTTTCCTTTTTCTCCTCATGAGTTTCTAGTGCGAAAAATCTTTATTTTTTTCGGTTTATTTCATACAAAGAAAACTAAATTAGCCTCTGGGTATATAAAATGAATGTATTTACTCAGAGAAGAGTATTTCTTTTTTCGAGTTGACGTATGCTTAAAATGTATTCCTTCAGGATAAGATGCGTTGCATTTTCTTAGCTTTTCTAAGAAACTAACGGTTCCATATTGTGAGAAATATTCACTATATTTTTTAAAATAAATATTACTCATGTTTTGGGTAGTAGACTCAATTTCGTTCTTCCTTAGGGATTGTTATGCAAATTTCACCAAAAAAAGATCTACTTGTGCTAGTAAATACTTAAGCATTAAGCATAACAATGTACTATAGCCGTGTACAATTTTTGAATAGTTAATTTATTTCATTAAAGAAAGAAGAACAAATAATGAATTATGAAGTTTAATAAATGAAGTTTTAAAAAGGTTTAATGAATGAGGGTATAAAAAACAATTTAAAAACATATAGTGCACTGGGTGTATAAATAATTAGTTATAAGCTGCAGTGTTTATCTTTATCACCATAATGATTCAAGATTTTTTTCCCATTTTTAAAGAAATCTCACAGTTTTATATATATATAAAATATATATATATATATATATATATATATATATATATATATATATATATATATATATATATATAAAATCGTATTTTTTTATTTTTATTATCATTATTACTGAAGTTACAAATTCGCCCGCACAAATTCGTACCCGAGCCGTCTGCATGATAGAGCAGTGTTCTAGCCGTTCGGCCCCTCAGAGCTTATCAGTTTGTGACAATATTTTTACATGCCACTTGGTGCTAGGGGACTGATATTTGGGGAGCGTAATGTTATAAACCATATCTGTCGGGACGCATCCACTCCCCGGTGCATTCCCCTCCTCTACAGCGTTTTGGCCAATATCTCGGCACCCAACCCTGACAGTCCATTTGGACCTGACTAATTCGATCCCTTTCTATCTGCTCTACCAGTTATTATAGTTTAATGCTCATAGATCTATTTCTTCCATAGCTTTTAATTGTTTTAAACTTTTTAAATTTGTTTAAATTCACAATATCTTGGCTCCTGTTCGAGTTTCGGACTTGAGATTTGAACCAACTGTTTAACACGTCGAGACCCATCCAGTCATCTACTTCACTTCCATTGTTTAGGCATGGAAGGGCTTAAACAATAAAATAGCATGCTCCCATGTTCATCCTATGGGGTCTGGAACCTCCCCTAAGGAATTGAGCTTGGGACTTGATTTTTGAAGATCCGCCATATTTTCGTATTAGCACGAGCTTTACGTGGAATTCGTCCCCTCCGGTGCTACCCCCTACAGGTCGTCCCCAGTAATAACTCGAATCATATGCCTCCTTGGTCAGCCGCACCGTATGGATTCGATTTTTCTCCCTATGAGCATCCTAGATATATTTTTTCACGACCATAGCCCCATTTCTTCACCCATATTTTACATTTTAAAAGTATTTTAAATTTTTAATTTTTTATTCAAACATAGCTCCAGGATTTTTGAGTTTCGTAAATGAAACTCGGGCCATAGGTTCTCGTTAATCAGCTCTTTCATGTCTTAATTCGTGTATAGATAGAGGGCCTAGGAGAGCGTTATCACTAAAATTCGAGAATCCCCATGTTATTCCAATGGGGTTCGATCTTTGATGACGTCACGATATTACAGAAATAAAAGGAGGAAACTTTGGGATCAACTACTACTCTGTGTATCGTTGGGATGTATGTGACCAATTACGTCACAGTTGTTCCACCCAAAGGAGTTAGATTCATTTTCCTTTCCCGAACTAGCGCTGCCCCATTTGCAACTACAGACTCTGGACTGGTTCGAATGGATTCCTCTTGTTTCCTCACAACCAGTCCGAGTTTTGAGTTGTGCTGTGGGTACCCTAATTCTATTTTACTTAATTGTTTTAAATGTTTTAATCATTTTAAAATGACCATAAATCGGGGGCTCTTCGGGAGGATGTCTTAATTTTCTCAGAACAATTCTCCCGCCAAGACATTCGATATGATGTCCCAGGTATCACATTCGGTTCACCACTTCCAGATACAGTCTGCCGAAAACCCCATGTTGTTGGTCATATTGTCCTTATGCGGGGGTTTTTAAATTTATTTCAATTGTGATTATCTTGGGTGTGGCTGGTCCGATTGACTTAAGTATAGAATCGTTCAACTGTGCTCGTGACCGCCTTTTGTCCTTGGTCCAGCTTGCCCTGCTCAATATTTTTAGAAAGATTTTAATCTTGTTACGCCAAAGAAATATAACTTCTTACGTGCGTACATAAGTACACACACACTTTTTTTTTATTTATTTTTGACAGGCATAATAAAAAGCGAAAGCATGTATCTTCCTACAAAGCCACTTATACATACGTAAGTAAATACATATCAATATGAATATGGATATAAATATATGTACACACACATTATTTATATATATATATATATATATATATATATATATATATATACAGGAGGTTTCAAAATTTTTCCTTCAAGATACGTGGGATATTGTTAGTACGTCAGGAAACCGATTTCACCTAGGATAGTATGTACCCTAATGTACTCTTTCGTATGTAGAAGGCGATGTTTGCTATCTAACTAGTATACAGCTCGGCCAACTTCTGATTGCATCAGTGTACGGGCTGACATACAAGTGAAGAGATGAATCGCTTTACTAATCAATAACTTGCCAATATGCATCTCGCCTATGGGGCAGCAGGCAAAATGGACCATCGTGCTAGGCAAGTTTATGAAAATCGATAACCTGGCAGAAGAATTCCACAGCACTACATGTATGCACGTGTGCTTTGTGATATGTGCGAATATTTTTCACTGTACAGCAACAAGCATGAAACGGAGAAAACAACTGACTCGGATTGTCAACGTAGAAAAATAGTCCTACAGTCATTTGAAGATATTCCGAATCCCAGCACACGAGATATTGCTCAGCAGCTTGGGGTATGTCGGTCAGCCCTGTGGCGGATAGTGCATACGCAGGGTAGACATCCTTACCATCTGTAAAGCGTGCAGCTACTGCAGCCTACCTATTATCCAAAGCGAGCGGAATTTTCTCAATGGTTCATGTAGAAAGGTGTTAGGGATTCCAATTTTTCAGCTTCTGTCCTTTTACAGAGAAAGCGTCTTTCGGTCTTGAACGTGTGTTCAATGCACATAATTCATATATGTAGGCTTTGCGACATTCCTTACGGTACGAGAAGCCACGCTGCGCACTATCGTTTTGCCTTATGTATGTGGGATGGAATCATTGGGACTGTTTGTTGGGACCTTAATTGTTGCCATCCTAACTGGACAGCCAGAAATACTTAATCTTTGAGACAGTATTACCGACTTTTCTGGGTTGTGTTCCAGCACATAACTACCAAGATATGTGGTTTGACTAAACTCCAGCCAATAACACAATTGCTGTGCGGGTGATTACTTCTTCTCATCACTAGAAAGCCATATTTTAAATTGATAGTAGCAGAAGTGGTTGACTGAGCTTTATGCTGGGTAAATATATGCAGCACCCTCTACGTATACAATCACGCGTACATTTCGGGATATACTTTCCTTGTGAATTTAGTTCCCTGCTCCCCTACCTTCCCATGAAATTTGAATTAACCGGTTTTTACATATATATATATAGAGAGAGATTACTTTAACTGTATGTATCGTAATAATATAATAGTTAACGATTAATCTAAAATACTTTTATATTTTAATAACTTTATTAGTCATTCTATTAAACATGGATACTCTACTAATTTTCTTTACAACTATATTTCTAATAGTCTTCAGAGAAATGATTAAATTTAAGGTATCCGACTACGTTCAGAACCGTGATTTTGCAAAAGCGCATAGATGGATAATTTTCATGATATTTAGTGTCACTTAGATTAGAATGCATGTATACAATTGATTTAAGGGCATTTTGACAAAAAAAAATTATTTAAATACAATATTTTGGCAAAAATTAACTTAGAATATTTTTTTTTTCAAAATGTTTCTATTATAATAATATTTTGCCTGTATATAGCTCAGACCTCTGTACAGAGGCTCAACTAGAATTTTTGAAATATATACCTTAGAAAAGGGTTTATCCATGTTTTACGACAACAGAGGGGGGAAATTTTAAGAAAAAAACGCCGATAATTATACTTCAATAGGTTGTAACTCTGAAAATAATGTGATTTTTTTCAAAATTCATAGTTGAGCCTCTGTAAAGAGGTCCGAGTTATATACAGGCGAAACATTATTATAATAGAACCATTTTAACCAAAAAGGAGAACATTTGGAAAAAAGGTTATTCTAAGTTAATTTTTTGCCAAAATATTGTATTTAAATAATTGTTTTTGTCAAAATATCCTTAAAAACAATTGTATACATGTTAGTCTAATCTAAGTGACACTAAATATCATGAATATTATCCATTTATGCGCTTTTGCAAAATCACGGTTCCGAACGTAGTCGGATATCTTAATAATATTTGAATTTTTTAAAATTAATTATACAGTTACTCAAAAATATGGTGCCACAGTTTTATAAAATTAAAAATACTTTTTTTTTTATATTATAATCATTTTGTAGGTTAGGAAGTCATTTATTTTCAGTAAATTTTATATTAATTTTAAGGTTTTAAAATGTATGTAGACTTTTAATTTATTTTAACTTAATTTACTAATTTTACTTTTATGCGGTATTGCTAACACTGCCTTTGTATTAGAGAGAAACATTAAGTTGCAGAATTTGATAAATCCTTACAACAAACGTATGGGTGGTGTGGATTACCACGACTGTTTGGATGAACTTTATTCCATTAAAATTTGTATGAAGAAAATGGTACTGGCTACATTTTATGCGTTCCCTAGATATGTCTACAGTAAACGTCCAGATAATTCATAAATCTCTCAACAAAGATGAAGCCCTAAGCTTGAATGAGTTCCGAAGAGCTGTAACAACAGTCTAGCCAAAAAAAACTGTGATAAGAACGAGAGGTAGACCTAAGATTTTGACTGTACTGTCTTATGCAAAAGAAGACATTCGTAAAGATAGTATCGGTCATTTTTTACTCTAAAGCAAGAAAAACAATGTCGTTGTCAAAGGAATGGCTGCAAAGGAAAACCTAAAATATACTTCTGAAAATATGACAAAATGCTTTGTCAGGCTTGCTTTGGGACTTTCCACCAAAATACGCGTGAAATTTAACTCAAAAAGGAAATATTTTGTCAACAAGAAAGTATTATTCAATAAAGTAAAATTTTGTACTCGGAAATAGCTTTCCATCATTGAAGAGAACACTAAAACATGTAAGTGCAAATTTTATCCCCTTTATCTCAGTGTCCTATTTAGAGGACGGGTCAGATTTCTTATGTAAAATATATGAATTTCTCAAATGTAGTTATATTTATTTTGTTTAGGCTTAACTTACTTTAGAAAATATAATTCTACTCAAAGTTGAGCAAATTAAATAAATTGGGATAAAACGGGTTAAACCTTATAAATGTTAATTTTTCAAAAAGCATATTATAAAAAGAATGTCATGTAAAGTTACTATGGAAAATAATGAGATATACGACATCATAAATATTTTGTCATTTTCTACTTCTAAATTCTCATTTCACTTCTGAAAATTAATCAAAAATCGAACAGTACTTTCGAAATTAACTCGTGTGTACAATAATACCTCAGAGAATTACCGTCATCTGGTCTGATAGACGCGTTTAATTTATATTTAAGTGATTTTCAAATATTGCATATTCAGTTGATTCCGTGCGTGTCTAAAATGATTAGTACACCAGCTGTGAAATTACTCTTATGAAATTTGGTATTATTTCTCTTTAAGACATGATGAAATTCATATTAGATTGGTGAATAGTATCGTTGTAATTTTCATTAATGAACAAAATTTATTGAATGGAAATTGTTTTTGTTTTAATTTATGACTGCTTATTAAATGAATATCCATCCATTAATTTAAATTTATTTTTGTTTCCTCACTTATTTAACAAAAAAATTTGCATTTATAAACCAGTTGGTAAATGCAATGCAATCGTAAAAATCGCAATATGGTTTGCTCAACTGAATCCAATATACCATCAATAAAACAACAAAATATGTTAGCTACACATAGTGGATAAATTAATAATTAAATTAGGAGTTATATACTTCCGGTTGATATTATTTTGTAAAAAAAAAATAGAATTTTATATTATAGATTTAAGCTGTTTGGGAATTGCTATAGAAACTGTTTGTGATAAATATATTCTGCTTAAGTATATTCAGTGTTTGTTAATATATTCTGCATAAAATAGTAAAGGAAGATGCATAAATCGCTAATCTTACTCATCTATTTTGGCACTACGTAAACATCTAAATTAATAGAATGCAAAACTTTTTTCGGCATATATATATATATATATATAGTAATATAAAATAACAGTGAAGAAGTACAAGAACCTACAGTGCTAAAGCAGGAAGAAATTGGAATTCACCAGAAACAACAAATGTAGATACAAAAGTCTTTGGACTAAACTGAAGACCTATACTACATACAGGGAGTTATCAAATTCGACAGAAAAATTCATAGGGGTGATAGTAAGCAGCATTTGGGCATTTGGACAAAAAATCATCATAGAACATGGGGTGACAAACCATGATTAGTTTCAGTAATTCGCAAAACAATTATGAAGGATGTGATATTTAGTGGAATGATAAAGGGAAATAAGAAGTAAGAAAGGCATTTATTATACATAAAACATCTTTACAATAAGAACAATGCCGTTCGTTCAAGAAATTCCGGTGTTCTGGCAATTTAAGCTGAAGCGACCGCGAACCGTGACGTCATATTCTCCACTGTAGGCACCGAAGTCTCCTCATACAAACGTTAGCCCCATAAGAAGAAATCCAAGGAATTGAAGTCCCGAAGAGTGTGAAGGTCAAGCAACAGATTTGGCGCTTGTAATCCACCTCCCGCAATATGAAGTTGGGGAGGGTACTTCGGGAGACTGGGAACATTTGCATAAGTGCAGTGTTCTTCAACCTTCAACCTTCTATGATGCTTTAAATCTCTGCATTCGTATGGTCACGCCTAGCATATGGCTCATCGTTCTCGAATAAACGTTTTTTTTCCACCCCCATGTCCTATGGTGATTTGTCGTCTCCCCCGCTGGCTACAATCACTCATCTGAATTCGGTAACACCCTGTATATATAATATATATATATATATATATATATACAAAGCAAATAATGGACTAAAATGGATGTGAAATACTTTAAAAACCCGCTAATGTACCACCATAGAGTCGTAACCGTAGACACAAAAATTTAATCAACCAATTTGGAAAACTATTATGTTTCCAAGCGCTGTAAAAAATGTAACATTTTGTATCATTTCTTTCAACATTGTACTTTTTTGACAGCCATACTGTAAAATAATACAGCAAGTGTGTTAAAAGTAAAAAAAAAAGCTTTGTAAAAAATGGTAATTTAGACGTAAAAATAGCAAACTTTTACAACAATATCCCTATACTTCCTTCTCAGATATATATATATATATATATATATATATATATGAGTATTAGATAAATATGCATATGTTTTACAGTATTTGATATAGTTAAGGACACACGTGTAGCATTTAAATAAAATTCCGTTCATTATCAATTAATTGGAAATAAATCTGCATAGAATATTTTAATAACAGGAGACAAAATTTAACATATTTACCACTTATATAGTTGATTTTATATATTCCCTTCAAAGAAAAGAACTATGAATACTCTTGTCTCGTAACGTGTTCATTTATTTTTACAACATATTCAAACTGAATTACATCGAAGAATATATATTCCAAAATAGAAAGACTAATTTATTTCTCGCTATCTTTCATTTCATCTAATTTTGAAATTTGCAAAATTTTAATAATAGAATTACCGACGAGAGACGCATTTGACACTTCACAAATTACCATTATTAATTGGAAGCTTCAGGAAATATAAGAATGCAGCTAAAAGAGATTTGGAACCACACACGCATTATTGATTAGAGCATTAATTTTGAAGCTCTACACGCCTCAGTAACTCCGATTGATTGAGGTATACTTATGGGCAGTCAACTGTGAATGACAACATCCTGCATGATGAGTACATGCACTAAACTTTAGTTTTTAACATCGAAAAATAAATCTCTTAAAATTAATCATTATCTCTTGAGTGTGCTGAAAACATTATGTAAAATACATTGCTCCAGAGCATAATAATTATTTATTATGATGTCAAGAGCTCTGTTTAGACACGTTCTTTCTTTCATAAAATGTGCTAAAGAAAGTATGTATCGAAATTTAAAATACTTGGCTTACAAATAAGTGTACCGTGAACGTATGAAATTACATCCAACTTCTGGAGTTTTAAATCGATTTATTGGATTCGAATAAACCCTTGTTTACTTTTTATTGATGCATAATAAACATGACTGTTTCCAAAAGTTAAAAACTATATTAACCTTTTAACTGTCTTACCCGAGATTATGTTGCTAGGGCTCCAAACATCATACCCCAGATAATCTCTGGCAAGGCACCAGTGCTCCACGCTCGAGAGTTATACGGGGTAATTTTTGGGTGATTTACTATGGGTGGACTAAATAACTGTGATCAGGAAATATCCTTTCATCCAAGAATGCAATATATATATATATATATATATATATATATATATATATATATATATATATATCGTCGGCCTAATTATCAAACTGCGTAACTCCACCGGTGTTACTGATTTGATATAGGAGTGCAACACGCCAATCGCTTTTTGGCGCGATTCCTAAGGGGCTCACTTTACGCAGCATTTTCCCTATCTCCGTAATGTTAAAAATGACCATGTGTAAGGAACATTTTTGAAAAATTGACCAGTTGTACAGTCATGAATTTTTTTTTGTACATTTATTGCACTGTTTTCTTTATTTTAATGAGAGCTTTTTTTAAATTTTTGATTAGTTTTTTTTAAAAAAATTCATATGTGGAGTAACACGTCAAAAATTTTAAAACGCTGAAAATTCTTGTACATTTAATACATAACTTTTTTTGAATAATTTTTTGACAAAAAACTCCCATTAAAATACTTATTTGTATAATATTTATATATGTGCAAAATTACAAAGCTATTAAATAAGTAGGTTTTCAAAAATGTTCCTTTTGTGTTGAAATTTACACTTTTGAGAAATGGTGATTTAAAGTAAAAACTTACCTTTTACTAATACATTCTAGAGCCATAATTTGGATTGCTGTAATCATCTGCAAGATCGTCTTCTTGTCTACATTTTAAATGTCTGTTTTTAATTCTAGCTTCTTTGGTTCTTTGTGAAATTGTCTTTTCCACTTTCCTTATATGTGCATGATATGTTCCTATCTCCGCAATGTTAAAAAGGATCAAGCGTAAGGAACATTTTTGAAAAATTGACCAGTTGTACAGCCATGAATTTTTTGACATTTATTGCACTTTTTTCTTTATTGTAATGGGAGCATTTTTAAAATGTTCATTAGTTTTAAAAATTCATACGTGGAGTAACACGTCAAAATTTTAAAACGCTGAAAATTCTTGTACATTTTAATCCACAACTTTTTATTGAATAATGTTTTGACAAAATCTCCCATTAAAACACTTATTTGTATAATATTAATATTATGTATCAAAATTTCAAAGCTATTAAATAAGTAGTTTTTCAAAAATGATCCTTTTTTGTTGAAATTTACACTTTTGAAATAAAAATTTAAAGTAAAAACATCATACAATTAACTAATACATACCAGAACCATAACTTGTATTGCTGGGATCATTGCAAAGATCATCTTGATTTTACATTTTAACTGTCTGTTTTTAATTCCAGCTTCTTTGGTTCTTTGTGAATATCGCGCTTTCCCTTCCATACGTGTGTGATCTGCTTTTAATGCTCGACATGTACTAAACCCAGGTTGAATATTTAATAAATCTAAAACTTTTAATTTGGTAATTAATCCTTGATTATATATGATATAGCTTCATATACTCCGGTTTTTAAAGTTCCCAATTGTACAAAACAGTTTTGGAATTATAGACCATATAACACTATTTAAGCTTTCCATTACAATTTTGTGTCTTACCTGCAAGCATAGACAGAAGTTCAGGGCTTGAAAGATCTCTAAATACTTTTTATGCAATGCATAATTGCAATAGGTAAATTGTGTTTATGTTTATATGTATTACCTTTCAGTTTGACCTATTATATCCACACCACGATCATCTCCCCAGGGGCATAAACCATGTTGTGGATTCAAATATGTTGAGATTTTATGAAAAATATAGCCAAAAGCTTGTTTTCATGGCTGACAAATTTCGAGTTGTTTCGAATAGCAAACCATAATATCTCGCAATTTGTCTATTTCTGCATCAGTCAATCTATTACGGCCTCCTAAGATTTTTGTCCTCGAGCTTTTGCATTTTAATTTTAATTTTAATGCCCTGGTCAATACCATCCTTTTCTCAACATGACCAACACATTCTAATTTTCAATTTTGACACCTTTATACGGTTTATATTCTAAAACTGCTTTGTATGCTTTAGAATCCCCATCACTAAATATTGCGTATATCTAAATTGTAGTATCTCTGAACGATGGAAGATATGAAGTGCACCTTCAACTTCATTCCCCACTATTCGAAGTAATTTGCCGAACACTCATCACTTCTATGTACGTTGCCGTTAAAATGACATGAGCATTTCCTTGATAATATTTCGGCATCAACTACTTTCCAGTGTCACACTAACTGCCGTAACAACACCATTGAGAAGTATGGCCCTTTTTGCCAGGTACCATCATAGCACAGGTTCATTTGGGTTACCATTATTAAATGATAGTGCTTCGGCGCAGCTAAAACCATAGAACACTTTTGCTACTTTTTCTGTCGCATTATTTAATGCATGCAAGACTCATAGAAACCGCTTTGGTGGCAAATTCAAAACTCCACAAAATACTTTCGCAGCTGCTTCACCTTTTCAACTGATCTCATAGCATATGCAAGTATGTGTTCACTTCATACACTTTTGTATCTTTTTATTAACACAGTGTTAGTAAACCGGGTATTGAGAAGTGGTTGAATAAGACCACAAAAGTCACAACATATTATCAACTCTGTAGCCAAACCCTGAATTTGGCGACTAAACTAATATATCAATACTTTGTTTTTACAATTTATACATAATACTATTGTTTCAATACACTAGAAACAGCGGAATGTCAATTATTTCACAAAGTTTTCAGATGAATTTAAAAACGAAACATACTCATCATTAAACTTACCTAGTTTTGATTTTGATGATAAGTCTTAATATACGTACTGGCAGGTTGTTTTTCTCCTTTATTCAAATCCTCAGAAGTTGAAGAATCTTTAGAATTTGCTGCAAATTTTCTTTTTTTAAAGGTTTTGTTGGAAAACCGAGGCATATTAATCAGATATTGTGAATTTATATCTGATGAAAACTGAAAAAAATTCGTTATATTCAACGAAAAAAAGCAGCACGTGAGTTACCAAGAAGTAAGCAAACAGCTACAATTATTCACTTCACTTCTTTCCCAGTTGATTTGCCGATCAAAATACTTTTAATCAATTTAAGTTATTTGACAAGGCTAAAAAGTAGCATGTGTCTTTTGTTTTGATTTGAAAGGGGCGTGGCAATCGGCTGTTTTGAGATTTGACAGACGTAAGCAACTTTGAAAAAATATTAAAAATCTCTAATTCAGCTAGAACAAAAATTTAAACTGTATCAGAAGAGAAAGTGGCGCGTTTATTTTTCGATCGAAATTGAAAAATCGATTTTAGCGTCGATTTTCGTGAAGTGACCCCTTAATCCTTTTGTTTTGTCTACGCCAGGCCTTAGAGTGCGCTCCGCTTTTAATTTATTCCTCGATCAGTGTAATCACTATTTTTTTTATTTCATAATAAAATTAGATTTCGAAGGGAGAGGTGGTGGCAAGTTTTTAACACAAAATAAATACAACAGAAATTAATATTAATGTATTACACTTCCAGATATAAATTATTTACACTATTTTAAGCGTTCATTACACAAAATTTGTAACAATGTGTTACTTTTGCTGAGCAGAGATCCCGCGGGAAAAAAACCAAAACAAAAAATTAACACTAATATACGTTATTTCCATGACAACCACATTATTGCACGATAAAAATATCAACGCGTAAACCATATTGTAATATTGTCGCCTATCTTGGCAAACATAAGCAACAACTTGACACCTAGTCCTACTGTATCAAATTATTATCTCAGATGGAGTTACGCAGTCTGATAATTAGACCGACGATATATATTGTTATATATATTTATATTTCAAAAATTTATTTTTACATTTATTAGACAAGTTGTTGTGGAACTATTTTACTGTATAAAAATGTAGTTGTTAAACGTATTGCATTTTTAGAATTTTGAATCCAAGTTGTAGAAGAGCTTTTAATAAGTATAATGACACAGCTTTTCGTGAAAGCTACCTACAGTAGATAACCGTTCCTGTCTTACTGAACAACATTTTATGTCCCATATTTCTTCTACTCCTGCGAAAAGAGGGTCTACAAGACATTGCAAAGTTTGTAGTTCGAAAAAGGATACAACATGAACAACAAAAAAAAATAAATAAAAGATAAGGAAGGGAACACATTTCTCACGGGTAATAATTACGTAGTTAGATTGTGCTTGGAAAAGTATTTTTAATTATACCACGAAAAACTGATTTGTTAAACTACTAATAAATATTCTTTTTTATGTATGTATGTTGTTTTTTTTAGGAAATAATAAGCAAAATTTACCACTGCAGTGCCATAAGGTAACCACTTCAAGCGAACATGTAGCTGCTATAAAAAATTTTAAAAATTAAACAAGTAAATCAAAAGAACAATTATAAACTGTTAAGAACATTTTATTGTGTGCTAAATTTTTTTTTCAATAAACAAAATTGAAAATATATGCACCCAAATCATCAAAATAACTCCACCGTGTTAAAGGGTTAAGGACTATTTTACTAAACATAATCAAAATTAACCTCTTCACCGATATCAAATTTTCCCAAACTATTTTGTCTCATTAAACCACTTGCCATGTTTTTATTTTTTATATTTATTTATATATTTTTTTTTGGGGAGATAGACCTGCTTACTTTATATTGATATTTTTTACAAATTTATCAACTTAAATGTTTTTTTGACAGCTGGTCTAGAGATACTTACGTTAAAAGAATTAAATTTCTAACAGTAGTAAAATACAGTGTTTGAAACTTAAGAAGCGCGTGTTAATGAATTAAAAATTGAAATTGAATTAATACGTGAAATAACAGTTACATAAAATAACTGAGCAACAAACAAATGCTTTCAACAGAAGGGATGAATCTGCTGCTACAGTAACTATTTTTCAAGTATCGATCTCATCAGGTTTCACACTATATCTCCTTGTTAGTTGTATTCAAGGTTTTTTGTTTGTTTGTTGTTTTGGTAATCTGCAACCACACTGAAACCCCTTTCACAAAGAAAAGCAATTAAAGTCTTTCTCACGATTTCCATAATTCGGGACAGATAACAAGTGGGTTTTTAAAGTTGCCTACCTGTTATTTGTCAAAAAAACCTGAAGATGCTGATATCCTGCGTTTCTAAATTTTACTTTAAGATTTTCGTTAGTGTCTATTCCGATGAGTTCCTATTGTAATAGGCCATTTTTTTTCAATGAAACCATATGAATTCGTTGCCTCTCTTGTTGTATTACAATAGTTGAAGCATTCTCAAATCTAGTTTGAATAATGGACATATAAATGTTGAACGTAGGTTAAGACGCCCTGACATATTGTCTGTGATAAATTGAGAAAACTCGCGGCCTTCAATATTTTACTTGTTTAGCTTTATTCTGGAAAGAAACACTGAATTGGTCCTTGTTTATATAAAACATGTTGCCACTTTGAAACTGCATATTAACATTAAATTTAGTAAATAAATCTGTTAAATAGGTAAAATCTCGTTTCCGCTTGATTACATTTTTTTTTCAAGTCAAATTCCCGATCTGGTTTAATGAGAGCCGTTATTGTAACCCACCATTTTCGTCCCATGGGCCCCCAAATTACTTTTTCGCTTAAGTAGACCATTTGCAGGTCGCCAGTCTCCTAGGGGTTGATATAGATCACTTTCGGAATCACTTGCTTATAACACATATATATGTTAAAAAATGAATAATTTTTAATTTATATGATTTCAAACATTCTAGTGATCAAAGTAACGAAATGATCATAATCATGGCCTTGTGGCTGGAGTTGTCAAGTTACATTTTCCATTCCTGGTTCCATTGAAGATCGTCGTGTAGAACTGATACACTTTTAATCTGTTGAGGCTCAAAACACGTATGTTGGTGTGGAAGCTTTGATAGTGGGGTGCCAACTCATATGTCACCCTCGTGAATTCATCTTGGTTTTCAAGTACGAGGTTCGTTAACAATAGCCCTAATGCAGCTTCAAAATGTAACCTTAATAAAAATCAATCACTACCATTTTTTCTTTCTTGAGTTCTGTTTTCCTTTATTTCAAAAATAAGATATTAAATTATTATTCATGCAGAATATTTTTTTAAAAGAAAATATTAAAATATTTTGTATTATACAAATCTGGCAAGTATTTTAATAGCTCACCAAGAATTCTTCAAATAAAATATGGATCGTAAAAAACTGTTAACGGTGCAAAAATATTTATTTTAATTGGATATATATAAACATCGTTATACTTCTATTGAAAATTTGAAACAAAGTATATAAAATGATTCTTGTGTTACATTTATACCACTGAATGAAAACTATTTACATTTCTTTTCATATGGTAAAAAAATGTATCATATTTATAACAATCAACAATAAAAAAAGTAAAGTGATTTCTTAAGAAGTACTGCATTAAATATATATATATATATATATATATATATATATATATATATATATATATATTTACCTTTATTAAAATAAAACTACAAGTTTCCCTTTCTTTAATAAGATTGCCGTGAAGTGTTCAAAACATTTTTTAAATAAGATATTTAATATTAGGTTCACATATTCGATCAGATAACTCATTTCAGATGTGAAAAAGAAGTAAATACTTTGGAAAGAATATGAATGTTTCTAAATTTTAAATAGACACAGGCAATTTTATCATAAGTTTATCAGAGCAAGTTGTTTAGTAATATACTACATTTACAATGCATAGGTATTATAAATGTAATAAGAGACTGTTATTTCAGATTTTAAAAGTTTCATTAAATTTGGAAAAGTGCAATACTAAAAAATTTAAGTTAGAATAAAAAATGAAGTTATATAAAATTCCATGTCCTAAAAAGAGGTACACTCTAATTTTTATACCCTGTGCATCTTTTCAGGATAAAAAAGACGTTTTTGCAAAAGGTTTCGTAATCATTTTTTTTTATATTTGATTCAATATTGCAGGAGTGAGTGAGTGAGCGAATATTAACGTCGCACTATTCAGCTGCTCGAGGGCTTTTAGCGACGGACCTCGTTATTTTAAACCATGGTCACAAGTGACGAAGACGACACATGGCCTGGCACCTCCTGTTCTAACTTCCACACCACCTCAACGGGAATACGTTTGATCTTCGACAGATATAGCGTGCTTTGATTATCTACACGGCGCGTCTTCAGCGTTACTAGCCACTGTCAATATCGAAGGATGCAATATCTAATATATATACCTTTGTATAAATCTAAAAAAAATAATAAATCTATTTATTTTACTACTATACTTTCTTTTCTAAAAAAAGTGTCATGGATACATTAAAACAGTGCCTCCCAACCTTTTTCTTGCCACCAACCAATCAACCTTTGATTATTTTACCGCGGCCCACTAAGAGGGAGGGGGATGTTGATTATTTATATTTTAGGCTGTTTTGATTTAATGATTAAGATTTAATTGTATTTAAACATGTATTCAGAAAAAAAACCCAGTTACATCTAAAAATAATCATAAAGTGATTTCACATGAAATATGAAGTGTTTTCCATAAAAAAAATTATTAACCAGAGAGAAATACATCAAAGTAAGAAAAATGGAAATGACTTAATTTTCCTTCAGTGGCCCGAAACTGTTTGATCCCCGGACTAGCACTTGTCCGTGGCCTTGAGGTTGGCAATCACTCAAGTATGCTTCACTTATTGTAGTTCATTGAACACACACGCGGTTATAATTTGTTTAGTAGTTTCGGTTTTGTTTCAATTATTATTAAATGATTGACTATTAAGAAGTTTGTAGAAATTGTTTCGCTAAGAGATTTCTCTCAAAAATGTTCCCATTAAAATGACGTTGCCCAAATCAACTGTGCGGATTGAACAGGGTCACCTTTGAAATACACAAAATATTAATTAATTAGTGATTTCGTATTTGCAAATTCAATCGCCGTAAGTGATGGCTCGTTGCGGATATTGTCTACTGAAATACCTTACCTTCATTTATTATTATAACCCAATGGTTGATTATTCTTATCGTTAGTTCACGTTACATACTTCATTATTTTTATTAAAATTATTTATATGTAATATCATTCTTTAGCCTCTTTATAAAGAGTGGAAAACGAAAACCCAGTTAACATTGAGAAACTTGGTTATGATTGAATCTCCGATTGATAGTATTCTACTAATGACACGGAGTGTCTCAAGCATACTTGAATCCTTTTCATTCAAGTCTGATGAAGAATCTGACAGCAATGCAAAAGAAAAGAGAAATGAAAAAAAATTGTATAAATGGGAACACAAAAAAATACATCGAATAACCTTGAAGAATTATTCAATAACAATTGAATATCGTAAGAAAACACAGAAGAAAAATGACCCACATGTAAAAGAAATAGTGTTTGAACAAAGTGAAAATAGAAAATGATATTCTTGGTTATTGAATGATGACGAAGAATAAAAGGTAAAAAAAAATGGTGCAAAAAATTGATATATCTTCCTAATTTAAATGAAATGGATATCTTTCTAGTTAAAATTTTTTGATTGATTTTCTATTCTTTTTTTTTCACTTTTTTTATTTTTTAAGCAATAAGCAATAAAAGTGTTCTATTATTTTACATTATTTATTATCTTAGGGAAGCATATAAATAATTTTATTTCAACATGAATTGATAAGAACTAACTAATTATTTCCCTGTTGAAATAATGTTTCCCTCTGTGTTGATTAAATTAATGCGATACGTTAGAAGGAAACATTTAACAATACAAAATAAGGTATTCCAGTATGTTTTCAGTAAGTTAAACGAGAAGTTATCTATTGTATATATCAGGGGTGGCGAACCTTTATGGATCAACGTGCCATTTTTTTCCTAAAAAAGTGTTTAATAGGGTATGGACGTGCTGTCAAATAACTTTAACTAGTGATTATGGGGAAAATAATAAAATATTAACAACACAAAACTATATACAACGAAAATATACCTTTTGCACTGTTTAGTTATAAATGTTTTAGTTATACGTGTAATTCAAATTAAAGTAACATTAGTGTGACTTCTGTGTTTGCAAATTAGATAATAAGTAACTTATATTAGGATTGTAAGATGTTACTGTTTGTAGAATACATGCTCAATTTGAGTCATCTGCCAAACGATTTCTAAGCAATTAATTATTTTTGCTGTGGTTCACTTTTTTTGATAAGAGTGTTTGATTTTTTTTAAAAAAACACCGTTTTACAGACGATGTTCTGAATACCACTATTTTAGAACACATGGAACACACACCGCTTTGTCGCTTTTGCTTCTAATGCCATGTTTTTTGGTCCACTAAATTTGAAATTCTCTGTTACACTTACTATCTTGCTCTTTTTGTTCTTTTGCTGAACTAGCCATGTTAAATAACAATTAAAAATCATAATTACAACTCAGATACCCTTTAAAATACAGTTATGTCAATGAAATTGACTATGCTATGCGTAGATAAACTTTACATCAAAAGCAGTTGTAGTCTACGACGTAACTAAGACAGGATAATAATAAACGAGTGTGCTCCCAGCCGCCCCGCGCGTGTTTGTTCGCATTGTTCGTAATACTGCATAGTGAATTTTGAAAATACAAACCATTTGATCATTGGCGTGCCAAAAATATTGTGCAACGTGCCTTCAATGGCAGGCGTGCCACTGGTTCGCCTTCCCTGATATATATGATATTTTCTTTTCAAAATAGCACCTATATCAGCTCATATTTTGATTTCATAATAACATAAATTGATCAGATACCAATTGTATGTTAATTATCATTCAGAAATTTTTTTATTATATTTATTTTTCCTCTTTGCTACTTATTACAGTTCTAATATTTTTGTTCAGTTAAAATAGTTTTTTTTTTATCTTCATAAAACCTAAAGGGTTCAGTTTCTTAAATAAACTTGTTAGAAAATTCTATGGTTTTATATTTAGGCATTTTTCAACTCTTTCGCATATGCATTTTTGCGTCCATAAACAATCATAATAAATAAGTTACCATTGCATATTTCGATGATTTTCGATTCTTAAACATATCATTCATTTATAGTATTGACAAATGGAGAAATTCCACACACTTCATTAAATTTAAATGAATCGCTGAATTGACGAAGGTTTGCTCCGATTACCATCGACGCATTGCAGATATGCAGCTAATATAGCAAAATGCTGAATCATTTAAATAAGTGCTCTCTTATTTGCTAAGCAGAATGTTTGTATGATTTCAAATTAACTTAAATATGCCTTTCATTGTGTACATGGATTGAAGTTTAATGGCTTAACAGGAAATATATGCCTTAAAAATAAGGAGTTATATGTTTGAACAAATATTTGATGTTCAATACTATGATGCATTCTTTACAGGAAATTTTCGAGAAACTTTTACATCTGCAATTAAAACCATCCACTAAATACCAATTTGAATATGCGTCGAAGCCAGATTTATTTTTTCTTGTATAAAACACGTGTCAGTTGCCCTAAAATCACTGAGAAATAATCAAGGAGCATTTTATTGATTGTTATGAATATAAATAATTAATATACAAAATGCAGCAACTCTGATTTATTGAAGTTTTTATTGTTGTTATGTCAATATACGCTCAAAAACATGATTACAAAACTTAATAGTTGAAGTAATGATGCTGTATCATAATAAATTTTTTTATAAATAACAAAAATGGAATTTATTGTATTCAAGATAACTAATAAGATTCTATATTTGAAGCATTGTATTAAGAATATGCTCATTGTGTTCAATTAATTACTACAATCACAATATTTTAATAATAATTTGAAACTTTTAATAACTCTACACTATGATACATTCGATGACTAAATAATTATAACGTGTTGTAACAGATATGGCACACACTCTTAAAATACACTACATTATTTAAGTATTAACTTTAAACCAAGTATTGTTTGAAATAATTTAAACAATATAATTATTATAATTTGTTTCATTTCAATTTATTAAAAAATTATAATTATGTTTTAAATCGAATTTATTAGTTTTACATTTTTTTACGAATATGTATTTCAATTTAAAAATAATGTAACTAGAAATAAAATACCAACTTTACTCAGTTTAAAATTTGTAAAATTAGATATTTATCTTTATGCAAAATATTTTTTTTTAATCTGATACAACTAAAATTTTAAAATCTAATTAAATATATGCATTCCTTTTGATAAAAAAAAAATTTTTGTTAGAATATGGGAAAAAAGACCAAAAAAAAAATCATTTTCCATTAATAACTGGTGAAAAACAGCTCCCCATTTCTTTTTCCAAAATATATCCATCTTCTACGGACACCTGGCCTTTCCCAAAAAAAAATAAAAAGGGGAAAACAGAAGTGGTATTTTAAAAAAAAGACAAAACCGCTCTACCATTGTGTTAAAAACGTCCATTAACAAAGGATTAATCTTAATAAACGAGATTATCCTTTCTCCCAGTTCCCTCAGAAGGAAGACATTAACGTGAAGATTTTTTTCCCTTCAGCTTTTAAGTGCCCACGTGACTGCTAGGAAAAAATTTAACCCATCTCTAAAAAATTTTTTTTTTTCTTAAAGCCCCCTTTTTTTTTAAAAAATTTACTGTTTTTTATTTTTTCCGGATACTTTTTGTTGGGGGAATTTAGTTTTTTCTTTTATATATATTTAAATTTTAACAAAAGGGGGGTTTTTTAAAATTAAAACCTTTTTGAATTGGATATTTTTTATACTGCTTTTAATCGCCCAAAATGGAAATTCGGGAAAAACAGCTGGGGTTCTGTTTTTTTTTTCCCAAATTTTTCAAAAATTGACTATGTTAAATTTACTAAAACTCTTCAAAACGCTTTTTTTAAAAAACAGGGGGAAAAAAATGAATTTCAGTGATATATACATTTTCTAAAATAAGCTTAATTTACAAGGTAATTGTTTTCCCACACAACAAATATTTACAATCTATTTAATATGTCAATTCTTTTTTAACGAATCACGCGTTACTTTACTTTATTAAATTTGTTCTAGAACTACTCAGTGGATTATTCCCGATGCATTTAATAAATTAAATTACAAGTAAAAGAAATATAAGTATTCGCTAATCAACAAGGCATCCTAAGTATTTGCTAAATTCATCGCACGTTTCGGTACCAAACTCACATAAGGGCTAATCAAATCAAATCTGTTAACATCTTTAATTCAGCACTAAATCATTTAATGGAACTAAAACGGGGAACTCGTAAATTAATTGTGAAAAAGTAATGACATTAGGATGTCATAATGCATGTCCTAAAAATATCTTTTAATTTATTAAAGTAAATTGAAAGATGTAGGAATGAAAATTAAAAGAATATTTTAAAGAAAATAATTATAACTTTGTTATAAAAAATTCAAATTTATTTAAAAATAATTAAAAATACCATTATTTTTTAAACATTCTGCTTCTTAAATTTGTGGCACATTTTATTAAAATCATTCTCAATTTGATGTTTGAAATCCTCCCTTCTATTTTCGACATAATTGTTAAGTTCCTCAAGGATTGTACACATTTTATTTTTAGTATCGTTCTTTTAAAATTTCCAAGAAGGATCAGAGTTAAGATTTATAGTACTATAGTAAAGATACATATACAGAAATTATTTTATATATATTTAGAACTGTTTTTAACATTTATTTTTAACATTTAAATTTATTCGTATTTTTGCGAAAACAAACACAAATTACTCGCCGATTGTTTTTGCCCTATGCAATGTATTTCTTTGCTTTGTTTTGAAATATAAGGAAATCCCGTGCTTGAAAATGCGTCAATTTTCTGCATTATTACGTAGATGATTCAATTAAACATTGATATTTATTTCACCTAACACTTTCTTTATATATAAAAAAAAAATCTATCACATTGCTTTTGCAAAATAAAATTGCAAACTAGTACTAGAAAGAAATTTATTTTTCAAATGTTTATATATATATATATATATATATATAAACTATCATAAGAAAAAATTTCTTTTCAATTGTAAAAAAATATAGATTAAAACAAGTTTTATGATAACTTTAGGAAACGGTAGCATGGCTTCATTTTTATTTGTGTGTGTTTATCTCACTCGAATATATAATTTTTAATATATTTATGTACGCATACAATCTATTATCTCTTAATTATCGAAGTGTTTTTTTAGTTATATCAGCATATTCTTTTTTGTTTAATTTAACATTTCATTGAACGCGTAGAATCTTCTTAAAACTGTTTTAGCTACTAGTGCGTCGATTTATTTTGCTCCTTGAACTTGTTTTTGTAAGTTAAACACTTAAAAAAAAAGCATTGTTTTCAGAATGCATCATTTCAAAAGGTATCTTTTAAAATAAAAAAAAATGGGGAAAAAATATTCCCCCGGGACAAAAAATAAATGAAAAGTTTTCGAGATTCGTTCAGATTAAAACGTGTTATCCATTGTACAGTCATTTAACATCGTTTTCGGCTTATTTTATAATACAACGAAAAGTTATTCCACCTACAAGTAGCTATTAAAGCTGCACCCGACCGTATGCCACTTTAAATGAAGAAATACGATACTCCTCCAGAAAGAAATGACCAGTGTCCATGCCAGTAGTTCCGGAATTGGATTCACGCCAAACAGGGTTCTTCCTATCACTTCGCTCATCCATCTTGTCATGAAGTTCCCCTTTGGGGAAGGACATCTTTTTCGGGTCGAAAATTTTATTTAAATAATGTCAAAAGATCGGGAGATGAAAAGATTTACTTGTGATTAATGCGTATGCCTTGCGACGGGATAAAAGCCGTTCAACTGCGTGAAATACAATATTTAGGACGAGTGTTGACATTTGTGGTGGAAGGGTTTCATCTTCCGCTTAAAATGTTTATTTTAATTTAGTCAAACCCATAACTTCATTTGGATTCCAAGAGAATAATTTAGTATTGAAACAATTTATTAAAGATCCAATTTCTGTTTTTAAATTCACTCACATTATTATTAAGATAAAAAAAAATAATAATAACAATTTAAGATATTTGTTTAAAAACAGGATACGGGCAAAAAACATTTTCTTTTTTTTAAATTTAATTCTTAAAGACAATGTGTTATTTGATTAAAATATACATCTAAAATTAAATGTTCAATTGAAAATTATGAAAAATATATGAACAGCCCATGCATGTCAATTTTTCCAAATTTCGTTCTAATTTTGATTTTAATTTCATTCTACTCATTAGTGAAGCATAATAGAGAGAGAAGAAAAAAACTGAAACATATTTACTTACTATTTGTAATAAATAAATTGGAATTATTTTCCCCAGATATTTTTCAGTTGTTTTATTTTTTTCTTTCATAATTACAAAGAAATAAATCATTTAGGCCTTTTTATAATCGTTAACCAATTAATTTTCCGTTAAAGTTTTAAGGTTTATTAAGATTTTCAGTTAAATTAAGTAAATACATTGAACACAAAGCACGAAAGAATAATCGCGGATGTTAGTAGTAAATTAAAGGATTCACATATACAGTTGAAATTTTCTTTAAAAAACGTCATAATTTCCTCTTTTGTGGATATTGCAATATTCTCTTAAGGTATTTGACTACTTGCGAGAACTTTTTTTAAAAAAATGGAGATATAGAGACTTTTTGTGGTTTTTAGATTTCTTTAGTACATTTAAACAAAGAAAGGGTAAAATTAAGAAGAGAAAAATAAATTATTTTTTTACTAAAATGGGAAAAAATGCATAACAATTGACAAAAAAATACATAAACGGGGTAATACAAATAATAAATGAACAAATTCTCAATTTTTCAATTTTGATGTTACTTTATTATTAATGTTTGAAATGATGTTCGGGAGTTTTTTAATTTTTTAAAAAAAACTAAGCACTTTATAAAAGGTTATAAAAATTGCTTAAAGAAACAGTGATTTTATCCACATAAAGAACTGTAAATTTTGTAATAAAACAGTGATTGATAAATATGACGGTTAAATCACTTCTACTGTTATACAGAACATACACACAAAATTTCAGTAAATTATTTTAATAACTTTTTAAGAGCAATCGCTGTCCTTGTTTGAACTTTTCGAAAAAAATTTCGAGTAAAACCCATTTTAAAGTTTGACATCTTATATAAAGTTATGGCATCTGCTTTTACTAAAACACTTGCAGTTTTTGTTCTAGTGAATGGAAAAGAAAAAAACTTTATATTTTTATAAATGTGATAAGATGGATTATAAAATAAAAACACAAAAATTTTGTTTTTTTAAAAAAGATCACGATTTTTGTTTAGTTGGAGTCTTAACGTTCTCAGTTTGTGAAGACTGTTATGTTTTTAGAATGTCAAAATGTTGCAATTACTTGTGCCATTTACGCTTTAAATGAAATATTTTTTTAAAATGTTATTGGCTATTTAGATCCTTTTGGTGCGTGTATTTGAAAGTAGAATTCCTGACCGAATTTTTATTGGGAGGGAAAAGTATTCAGTTAGACCCCGATTTACCGAACCCATATTTAACTTGATTTTTCCCGATTCAAATGACGCCAATAACTTAAATCTTATAATAATATACAAACCCCAGATAAACGAATTATTTCAATTGCCGGGAAAAAAAATTATTTAATTGGATTTCAAATGACATATCTTTTTTTTTCCCCTGGAGCAGAAAAATACTTTTTCTAGTAAGCAGCAAATTTTGGCGGTTAAGAGAGCAGAGCTCATTATTACATTTTACGAGTGCAGATGAGACTTGAGAGTGAGCTATCGCGTGGATTTTGAAGAGTACAGGAAACTTTTTTTTATCGCATCTCATTCCACCAGGCAGGAAATATTTTAACATTTGTTCTCTTTCTTGAGAGAAGTGAGATTTATTATACTTACGTTTTAAAAAAAAATTTGGGTTTAAAATTTGAGAAGCATGGCATATTATCGGAAATGAAAACGTTATTCTTTGAGTTAAAAGTTAACATTTTGTGCAAAGTTGACAGTAACGATGGAACAAAAAAAATACAGCACTGTGCTTCTTAAACTCCAAAGGAGATTGTGTGACTTAGCTGGGTTGCCAAAAATTTTAGGATTTTTTAGATGTCCCCTTGTTAAATAGTTCACCATTAAAAATAATAATTATTATAATAATTTAATTATTTCTTTAGATTCTTATTGGAAAACTCAAAATGGCAGCACATAAAAAACAATTTACAGTTATGCGTAACTTACCATGCAATTACCTTATATATATTTATATATATATATATTCATTTTGTTACTTAAAATTTCTATATAGTTGTATTAAAAGAAAAATTTTATTTCCGGATGTTTATTACTGCAAAGCAATAATATACTACATCAAAAAAATGTAGAGGTACCAAAGTGTGTGTAAGGTTTGCGCAATGTGTGCCTACATTGTGGCATAAAAATTTTATATAATAAATGGGGTCACCAACACCAAAGATTTTAAATTTAATATAAGGCCTTAAATTTCTAAGTCAACATTAGCAACAATTGTGAAACTGACAGCAGAAATTGAAAATTATCTTTAGAAAGTGGTAAACTATCTTCGAAAACTAGAATTTCATTGAAAGCCCCATCCCTCTTCCTGTTCTTAAGTTTGGTTAATTGTAATCATTGAACATGGTGCGTCCAAAAAATAGCCATTAATGGACATCTGATTAAAGGAAAAACTCTTCAATTTGCCGAAAAGCATAGTGTCAAAGATTTTGACTGTTTATAGAAAATATATGATGTAACCCAAAGTAAGGTATTTGGCGAAAAAAAAGGCTATATAGACGGAGAGATGAAAATGTTGTTAAGTAATAGCTGCTGACATAAAAGTAAACAACTATTAAATATGGATATTTTTACGTAGTTGTTACTTATAGAATTTATAAAAGGCTAGCGCAGTTCTTTTTTCTTTCTTCTTTTGCAACGATATTATGAATAGCCCCGAATAAACGAAGAAAATGTTCGATCCCCATGATTTCGTTAAATCAAGGCTCGACTAATGAAATTACACACAAAAAAAATAAAATAAAAAATAAATAACCACTTATATTTTTGAGGAATTAATGCGTTAAAAGATTTAAATACATTATTTGAATGAATTTTTAATTTATGTAACTGAGTTTTAATGTTTGAGTTACATTTAAAAATAATTCTCTATCTTGTTCGGAGAAAAAAACATCTTTTGTCAAATAAAAGGTATAAAAAAATCGAATCAAACAAAACAATGAGTCAGCGAAATTAGTAGAAAAGAATCCAGATACATTTATTTTGTAACTTAAAGACAAGAACAAATGAAATAAATCGCAATTATTGGTTAAACTAATTGAATGTGCGTGATTTCAATGTTTTATTAACTGTATTAAATTTACTATTCTATCAATTTATAATGTCTAGCTTTTAAAAAATTTGCAATTTAACTTACATATATATATTTCTTTTTTCATTTATATTAAGACGTATATTTCTAAAAAAACAATAAATATAAAGAAATCTAGAAAGATTTGATTTGATAATATAAAATAGTTATATTCATCTTAGATTAAAATACTTACTAAGTTGCGTTAAATTAAATGTATTTGCTTCCACACGCATTCGTTGCTATCTTACTGATTTATGTTAATTCAAGGTCCACTGGGTTCAATTAATGGCCCGGGTTAAAATACAGTACAAGTTCAAAATAATTCAATTGATTAAATTTTTTATAATTAAAAACCCATATAATCTGAAGAGATTCTAAACAACGTGGTTATTCAGATGTTTTAGGGGGCGAAAAAACATGTGGATATGAAAAACTTAGATCCTGTTTTTTATTAAAAATTTCCCAATTCCCAATTAAATATTTGGAACTAAAATTGAGTGTATAAATATAAGTACAAAATATTATTTTCATAAGTCAAAAAAGTATATGTACTTTGATGAAAACAATTAGTCTGTAATCTTCCGAATTGACTTAAAAAAGAGGCAATATTCATAATAACCCCTTGGAATCTAAAAAATTTGAAATATTTTTTTTGCAGTTTGATGCACAGATCATTGACTAAGAGAACGGTAGAGTTTTTGGTTTCGATTTTTCTGTGTCTGGCCTCACATACATAAACACACGCACACACACACATTCGAAGGGAAAGTTTTTGTATTAAAAGTTATTTACGTCAAATGTTGTTGCCTTCACCCAACTTTGGCATCAGACGTTCACCGCATGGACACCAGAGAATTTCCCATCCAAATGGTCTACGTAGCCTAGTTGTTTTGAATTAAATCTTCAGGTGGTTTAAGTACTTTTAAAAAGCATACAACAACCAATATCAGAAAAAAATTCATATATCTCTTTTTTCACCAGTTAACTTCCAGCTATGTAATATTTCGTTCACCAAACTTAGTGGGAGAAACATATTCATAATATTGTAGGAGTATTTTTTTTTTTTATCTTAGCACGTATAAATTCATAGTGTACGTGCTACGACTACTCACAGCGGGGAAAGTAAAGGGGAAAAAGTTGCACACGAAGGAAAGTATAACAGGGAAATCCTGTTATCAATGCCCTGATTACAATATTGGTTTATGTGTGATATCATGTTTCCCATATTTCACACTAAAGTAGTCGCAGGAAAAGGGTTGCTTAAGTATAGTTTCATTTTTATATTTACTATTAAATATATTTTTTTTTGTTTTTATTTAATAATATAACCATGCTCGTATATTACTAATGAGAGTCTTGTTTCAATCTGGTTCACAATTCACTTCACCAGTAGATAAGGTGATAGGTTTAGACATAGGTAGATAGACCAGTAGATAGGTAGACCAGTAGATAGGTGATAGACACAAGTTTCATAACGCTCATATTTCACAAAAATTCTTTTAGAATATCTTTTAAAGTAATAATAAATATCATTTGGTATTTTATTGCGTATAATTCTGTAGTATAATTGTTGGTATCTTTTATTTGAAATCCTTTTGCGTGCAAGTTAATTAAATATATCTCTAATAATGAGGTAGGCATGAGAATCTGGAATATCATTACTTGGAATATCATTTTATCGATTAGGTAACGTAGTGACAAGGTAGCATTTTTAATCACACAACAAGACATTAAAAGAATTTACTTTATTCATATTCTACGTCAACATTATTTTAAGTCAAGCAGTATAAAGTAAATTGTTGACTAATTAGTCCCTTGTTTGCAAGTAAGGATAACAAAATACAGTCCCATGTTAAAATTTCCACGGTTCAAAAACGCAACAGCGGTAGAAATTTTCTCTGGGTATTCCCCTTACGCTGTTCCTCCGCATCACAAGATCCTCTAGAAGACTCCGCTTGTTCTCACCATCACGATCCGGGCAGCACGAGAAAAGCCTTTTTCCGTGCACTCTGCCCATTGATCTCAACCTGATCCTCGATATCCGCTAGATCTCTGGTCTCTGCTATCCGATCTCTGATCTTGAATATCCGCTCTCCGATCTCCGCTCTCTCCAAAAAATGACCCTTTTAAACTCCAGGGTCGGGTACACTACTCGCCCCTCGTCCCTTCTCATTGTCAGGGCTACAAAAGTCTCCACACGGCCATCGGTCTCATGAGCGTCCTATTCGTGCGGAACTCACAATCGCTCTCCCTAGTCCTTCTTGAATGCACGGGCACCAGACTCCTGGTCCGACATCTGGACACTTTGTCCATCATGTGATCATTGTTTCTTGAAGCATTTCTCCCGTCATTCTCCTAGGCGTCAGACAGGCCCCGTCAATTGTCACCCGTTGGGGAACTTTTATGTCAATTATGACTTCCAGCCATAGTGTCGTGGCGGATCCGAGGCAAAACAATAGACAGTGACCTCAAAGGCACGGGGATTGCTTACCACCTGCCTTTTAAACTATAAAAAATTGACATGAATAGAAGGACGTGGATCGTCACAAAGAGCAATCGTCACAGTTATAACTGCAATGGGCTTCGTATTTAAACTAACGGGAAGTATTTCTTGCATACCCTACATTGAATTACCTTTCAAATTCATATATAAATGCACACACATTAATTTTTTAAAAATTTTTCTGATGTAGGTTTTCTATTTCTGTGGTTACTAAAAGGAATTTTATATATTTCACTACTTTTTGTACTCTGTTCATTTCTTCATGGCAGAACAAAATTATATTATTTTGCTTAATATGAACACACATTTTTTTTTCTAATTATTTAAAAATAAAGTGTACCATGCAGCTTATCGTAAGAAATTTGGAAACACTGTATCTCTTATTTTTAAGGTATATTTTTATCTATGTCATCGCAATTTTATGAAAATTATATGAGTAAGAATATTTAATTAAATTTTTCCTAAATTTTCATTACAATTGTATTTTTTTGGATCTAATCAATGTTAATTATATCAGATGTTTAGTATGTTTCAGGTATTCTATGCGTCTGAATTAACATATATTATTTGCCATCATTTACAATCAATTAAAAATTTACCTGCATGAGAAATCAAAATCAATTTATTCTTTACCTTCATAACACGAGCTTTTATATTTCTTTGAAATGTAATTCCTAAACCAGAAATTTAAGTGATCAATATCCCAATAATATTTTTACATGTCATAAAACAAAAAAAAATTTGTTTATTTGATGCAAAATGAATATATATAATATATATATATATATATATATATATATATATATATATTTATTTATGGGGTTGCCCAAGTCCCGGGGTAATTCAGAGGGGATAAAAAGATGCGTGGGTAAGACAAATCAACTTAGGACATGAAGCTGCAAACCACATTTAGTCAGTGTAATATGCAAAAAAAGTTACAAAGGGTGTGATGTGAAGTGGAATGAAAAGAGAAATTAATATGTAAAATATACATTTCTTAAACCTAAAGCATGCTTACAATATGAGCAATACATCACAGTTCTTAGAAATGAAACGACAAGGTATTGCCACAGAAATTATTCGAAGTTGCGGCCATGTGTTTGGGAACCAACCGAAAAGGGCGGAGTTTTAAACTCGTTAAAGAAAATGGTGTGCTGGGTTAGCTTTAAATGACGATTCTTTTCGGGGATCCTCCACGAGCCCCCGCTCTCCCTACAAAGCGATTTCAGGTGGCTACGGAAGCAGATGTCTAAGGGATTAAGGTCCATGAAGCCTGAAGGCCAAGTAACAGGTCCGCCGTGTCGAATTCACATTCCGAAGTATGTGACAAGGAGGTGGCTGTGCATCGCATTCGAAAAATATGCAGGGGCACCACCGTGCATGAACCACACGTTCTAGTGCGCAATGGTTGGTGCTCGCTGTAGCAACTCTGATAGGACGTACAATAGGAAAACAAGATATTTTGTGCTATTAAAGATTTCGGGCAAAATATACAGCCCTAACAAATGATCTGTGAGAATTTCTTCCCACCTGCCAATATCTACTATTACCATTATTTTCACTGACTAAGCGTGGCTTACTTCCACATGTTCTACGTCAATTTGTCAACTCATGCATCCTACTGTCAGTCGTATGAATTTGTCGGTCGAAATCAGTAACACCCTGTATATATATATATACGAGGGTAAGTTGAAAAATAAGTTTCCCCTGTCGACTGTGGTCAGAGTTGTGTATGAAAGTCAAAAAATAGAATGAGACATTAAAGATATGACATACCTTTATTTTTCCACATAGGTACCAAGTACATTGAGACATTTGTCATATCGCTTAATAAGCTTCAAAAAGCCCTCCAGGAAAAAATCAGGGTTTTGCATATGGAAGAATCGTTGAACAGCTTTTTTCACTTCAGTATTGCTTCCAAAGCGCCTTTTCCCAAGATTTTTCTTCAAAGTCGGAAACAGATGGAAGTTGCTTGATGCGAGATCAGGACTGTATGGTAGATGGTGTAGGCGCTCCCAACCAAGAGTTGCAATATGTTTTTGCGTTGCCGTCGCCGAATGTGGTCTGGCATTGTCATCCAATAGCAGAACGCCAGATGTGAGAAGACCAGGCCGCTTTTTCCGAATCGCCTCTTTCAATTTCGACAGGGTGTCACAGAAGCGCGTAGTATTGATGGTTCCAACCTCCAAAAAGCCCAGCAACAAAACTCCTTGGGCGTCCCAGAAAACTGTGAGGAGCACTTTACCTGCAGAGGGAGTTGTCTTGAGCTTCTTTCGGACAGGTGATGACGGATGTTTCCACTCCATAGATGCGGCCTTCGATTCTGGCGTGAAATGGTTGACCCACGTTTCATCCCCCGTCACAATCCGAAACAGAAAGTCATTGTCATATTCATGGTAACGCACGAGATGTTCCAGGCTTACCGCCATGCATTGTTCCTGGTGTGTCGAGGTCAATTGTTGGGGCACACATCGTGCTGACACTTTTCTGTATCGAAAATGTCGTGGATGATGTTTTGAGCTCGCTCATGTGAGTTTTAAAGTTCTTCCGCTATTTCCCCTTTTGGGATGGTGATACCCCGGGTTTCCCGCTCTAATCATGTCATCCACCTTCCCGACATTTCCATCTGAAATTGGTGGTGCGCGGCCCCAGCACTCGGTATGTCCTGGGACGTCCATCACTGAATGTGTGACACCATCCCCGCACCATTTGCTTCGACATCACCACCTGGCCCATGGGGTTTCCCCACGGAATGGTTATGAATTTCTGTTCCTGATAATCCACGTCCCCTTTCCCAACCCGGAAAACCCGCTCTCCCCCCTTTTGGGCCACAAATTTCCCAAAACCCCCCCTTCTCTCCATCCCCCTAGCGGGGTTTAAATTTGAGAGGCTGGGCTCCCGCGCAGGCTGAAACAGCCCCTGCTTGATTTGCAGCGACCTCACCCAATTTTGGTACCCGGTGACTTGCCCCGTTTTCCTGCTGTGTCGCCTTTCCCCCCATAGCCTTTTTAACGCTTTTTCCCATATGAAAAACCCTGTTTTTTTTCTTGGAGGATTTTTTGGAAGCTTATCAGGCCTATAAAAAAAATTTCTCAAAGTACTCGTACGAGAATAATAAAAAAAAAGGGTATGTCATATATTTAATGTCTCCGGCTTTCAAAACACAACTCTGACCACGCCCGACGGGGGAAATTTAAATTTTTTAAACTTCCCCTCGTATATATATATATATATATATATATATATATATATATATATATATATATATATATATATATATATTATATATATATATATATTATAAATTTAACAAACTTCAATGCCCCAAAATATACCGAACTTCAATAGCTCCCTTACATATATCAATATTTAGAAATATCATTTTAAATTTTTTTATGAAAATAATAATTTAACCAAAACACAATATTGATAAGTTCAAAACATCCCGAAATTTATATATTGTGGCCAAAAAAGATTATCCCCTCAACTTCTTGGGAAAAAACATAGATCAAAAATATTTCTTAAAAATATTTTTAAACTCATAAATGCACAGATCCACCACACAACATTAGGTCCACAAAGTGAGCTTGTTTAATGGTCCAGCTGTGAAGAATATGTGCATTACACACACAGAATACATTATAGTATACACATAGACCAATATTTACACGACTACACTTTAAAATTATTTATGACCAATCAAACGTTTATGACCAATCAAGCAACATTTTGCATGAAATCTGATTTGCATCTAATACCAAATAGTTAAAATCTAGTGTGAAATTATGAATCATTTGGATTGACATGGCATTAGTGGGTGTTGTGAGCAAAATATAGGAGAGGTAATTGTATTAAATATGAGGTAATTGTTGTATTAAATATGAGAGAAAAATCGTTCAAGATTTATGAATTGAATTATTGATAGAATGCTTTTAGGTGAGTTTTTAATGATTTACGCTATTCATTTGTGAACATACTTGATTTTTAAATTCAACGTTCGGATTTTAGACATTTTTTCTACCTATACAACTATTTTAAAGATGAGTGCGTCATCTTTGGTGTTCGAGGGTTCACTTATATTATGCAATTAGTTGTTTTAGAATTTTAATATTTTAATATATCTTTCAGAATGCGATGGCGAATAGTTTAATTTTTCAAGTTTAATGGCTTAATTTTAACTCTTTAATTTTTAAATTTTTGAGAATTGGATGGTTTCCGATTAACTTAACAAGTTGCAATAGGGGGAAGGGTGGCGCCACAAACTAGTTTAACCCCACTTATCGGTCCGAAGTCCGAGGTTGCACTTGGATATTTTATAAATTTTTATTTTATATTTTTTTTTTTAATTTTGTTTGAAAACGTTTGAATTTTATCTTCTATATTCGCTATTGATATTTTGAAATAGGATTTAATGTTATAGGATTCATTTGGTTTCGATTTTTTGATTGTTTTTGGTGTTGTGATTGAATTATACATATTTAATATATATATATATATATATATATATATATATATATATATGTATAAAGGGAGAGCACGAGTTCTTTAAGGTATCCGACTACGTTCGGAACCTTGATTTTAAAAAAGCGCATAAATGGGTAATTTTCATGATATTTAGTGTCACTCAGATTAGAATACATGCATAAAATTGTTTTAAGGACATTTTGACAAAAAACCCAAATTTTTTAAATACAATTTTGGCAAAAAAATAACTTAGAATAATCTTTTTTCAAAATATTCTCCTTTTGTGAAAAATGTTTCTGTTATAATAATTTACCTGTGTATAGTTCAGACCTCTCTACAGAGGCTCAACTATTAGTTTTGAAAAATTCACTTTATTTTCAGAGTTACCACCAATTGAAATAATTGGTGTTTTTTCTAAAAATTTCTCCCTCTGTTGTCGTAAAATATGGATAACCCCACTTCTAAGTTATATATTTCAAAAATTCTAGTTGAGCCTCTGTAAAGAAGTCAGGTATATACTGGCAAAATATTATTATAATAGAAGCATTTTTTCACAAAAAAACTTTTGAAAAAAGATTATTCTAAGTTAATTTTGCCAAACTATTTATTTAAATCATTTTTTTTGACAAAATGTCCTTAAAAATTTAGCATGTATTTTAAACTAAGTGACACTAAATATCACGAAATTTTTCCATTTATGTTGCTTTTAAAATCACGTTCCCAACGTTGTCAGATACTAAAAACAAAAGTTGATATTTTGAATTTTTAAATACAA
>BMAV01025447.1:0-67413 GCA_019973955.1 Trichonephila inaurata madagascariensis
GGGGTGTGGCTGTGTGAAGTTGCTATATGAGGTCTAGTTTATGATTAGAAGCGATTGTTAAAGTTGGGGAAAATTTCCAAGTTCAAGGTAATCACCCGTACCTGTGTATTCAAGCTAAAGGTGGATACCATTCCACAAGGAGTAAAGCCACGCCGTTAGGCCCAAGAGAATAGCTGTTACCTAGGATATGGGTGCGCTTAAATTAAGATATAAGGAAACTGCGATTATTAATGAGTTTGGGTAATCTGTGTTAGATATAGTGATAGGGTCAATTCCCATTTTTGGGAATACGAATTGTGTTTTCACCCAGATTTGCTTCATTTTTTATTAATTTTTTTGTATATAGTTTTAAGTTAAGATCTTAAAAAAAAATTTTAAGATAACAGATTTGTGGGGATTTTTTTCCTTTTTTTCCTACAGATATAGGTCGCGTAGATGATGAAAAAAAGGGAAACCCACGGGTAGGTGCTTCACAAATGTTTATCCTTTTTTTTTTTTTTTTTTTCCTTTTTAAAAAAAAAAAAAAAAAAACTTGTGGAATAAGTCTGAATGAGTGGGTGCTTATAAAGTCGTGTCGAAAGCAATACGAAGACGGACTTCGAAATTATGAACCATAGTCAAGAAATGAGGATGATACTTGAGATGACAGTTCTTTTACTACCACACTACGCTAACGGGAGGACTGAGCCATGACTGATTTAACCCTCTCAGTCATTTCGTGGTTTTTCAGAGGAAAGAGCCGGCACTCAATGCGATCATGAACCCGGGACCAAGACCACTAAGTTACGAGGTCACACAGTAAGTCTGATAACACAAGAATTTTTTTCAGCGCATTTGCATTTATGCTCCAGGACACTACTTTTTTAAATGAAGTCGGCTGGGTGGCGTAGTTGGTTTGCCGTAGCCTTGTACGTTTAAGGTATCCGACTACGTTCAGAACCGTGATTTTAAATAAGCACATAAATGGATAATTTTCATGATATTTAGTGTCACTTAGACTAGAATACATGTATAAAATTGTTTTAAGGACGTTTTGACAAAAAGAATTATTTAAAAAACAATATTTGGCAAAAAATTAACTTAGAATAAACTTTTTCAAAATGTTTTTTGTCAAAATGCTTCTATTATAATAATATTTTGCCTGTATATAGCCCCGACCCTGTACAGAGGCTCAACATGATTTTTTTAAAAATTCACATTATTTTCATAGTTTCAAAACCCTTTGAAATAATTATCGGGTTTTTTCTTAAGGTATGTACTACCTTCGAGCACTTTTTTGAAATATATAAATTTTCAACGAAATAAACACTTTTTTTGTTGAAATGGGGGATAAAACTAGGGAAATTAAATAAAATTTCCACAAAAAATTAAAAATAATTTTAGATATATTGGGAATTTTGAGTGAAAATTTAGCAAAAAATAGCAGTTACGGTAAGGCGTATATTGAAAATTTTAATTAATATATTTGAATAATATTTATACAGTACATAAATAACATCCTTATTTATAATTGGAACTATAAGATTTGTAATATTTTTGAAAGTTTTTGAAATATGTCATTTTTTATGCAAGAACTCAATTCTTTACAAGAAACTAATGTTATTTTCTCACAAAAAGTGCAATAAAATTCAACAATATATACACAGAGATTAGATAATAGTCTAGACTGCAGATAAAACTAAATAAAGCATTTTCTGAAAATTCTAATTCAATATCTTAAAAAGAAAACCTTTAGTGAACTTTACCGTGAAGCAAGAAATTGAAAAACATAGTTTTCCAGAAAATGCATTTAAAGATTTTAATACAGTATAAAAAATTTTCTACTTACTGTACATTTTTTAAATTCACCATATTTATAGGCCAAGACCTCTTTAGCTTCATGCTTAACTAATTTGGACTTTTTTTAAAATTTTTTGATGTTTTCTGGAGTTTTATAGACTAACAATTGTCGTTCTTAGTGAAATTTTGATGAAAAATGGCAGTTAACAAAATTCTAATAAATGTATTCAAATAATATTTATACAGTGTGTGTATTACATCTTTATATGTGTTAGAAATTAAAAAACTTTGTAATACTTTTGAAAGTTTTTTAAATATGCCAAATTATGTAAAAACACGATTTTTTTTAAAAATTAATGATTTTTTTTTCATAAAAAAGCAATAAAGTACATAAATATATACACAGAGATTAGATTTGGATTCATAACTCAGATAGAACTAAATAAAACAGGTTCTGAAAATTTCAATTCTATATCTTAAAAATATTTTGCGTAGGTATCTACTTCCGGTTTTGTAAACTTCATTTCCGGTTCACTAATTATGCTATAACTTTGCTTCTAGATATAGTAGAAACAAAATTGAAATGTTTTTGCAATCTTAAATGTATGGGCTATAAAACAAAATCATAAAAAGAATTTCGAAAATATTCATCAAAACGGCGAATTTTGGGTAGTCACATACCTTAAAATTTCTCCCCTCTGTTGTGTCGTAAAACATGGATAAACCCACTTCTAAGTTATATATTTCAAAAATGCTAGTAGAGCCTCTGTACAGAGGTCTGAGATATATAGAGGCAAAATATTATTATATAATAGAAGCATTTTTCACAAAAGGAGAATATTTTGAAAATGGGTCATTCTATGTTCATTTTTTGTCAAAATATTGTACTTAAATAATTTTTTATTGTAATACTATTCTTAAAACAGTTTTACATATATTTTCTAATCTAAGTGACACTAAATATCATAAATATTATCGATTTACACGCTTTTGCAAAATTATGCTTCCGAACGTATTCGGATATCTTAAGGTTTTCATGATACAGAAAGCGGGTGATGATGCGGGTTTTCATGATGCAGAAAATCGACAGCGGCCATATCGCATGATTATGCGGCATGTAAAAGATCTCTTCAGTGCCTGTTTGGCTTGGGTGCTTTCGGCAAATTTAAAATCCTAAGTACAGTATTGCATCGACAGTGCTCAGGTGCTTTCCTCTGGGGTGGAAGCTGGGTGTCAAAATTACTTGCGGCGATTGGTATCCACCTATATAGTGCGGTACTAAAAAGAGATACCAGTTCCCGGGAAATGTACTATGTCTGCAATAGTAAAACACCACAATCTTCAGCCCAATTAAAAATAAAAAAAAAAATTCCAGAAAAAATTTTAAAAAATTTTTAGGAATCTTCAGGATTTTTCTCTTTTTCTGCAGAACTCCTCTGATAGCTTGGAGCTTGGATTTAAATTATAAATGATTGAAAAAGATAAATATATACGTAAAATTTGATTTTTAGGCAGAATAACTTTTGAAGGAGCTGAAATGGATGAAATTATCTTAGAATAGCCATGAAATTTTTTTGGCAATACATTCTTCCATTTTTAAAATCGAAAACACTTCACAACTGACAATTTTTTTCACCTTAAGCCATTACTTTTTGATTATTTTAGTAAAAGAAATTTCTAATACCTTCACACTTTTAACTTTCGAAAGCAGTCTTAACGTTCTCCTCAGAAAATAAACGTTGCCATTTTATATTTCTTTAAAATTCAAAACCTTTGTCCGAAACTACTGCATCTGGGCTATTTTTAGCAGCTTATAGATAGAAAGAGTCAAAGCGACTTTTAACGGTATCACATTTCTCTGAAGCGGAGAATGAAATATATTTATCTGTGTTAGGATCAAAATACTTTATCCTAATGGGACATTTTGTTTCGTTTTCCGATTCTAACTTTCTTTTTGATTACACATTAGAAGAAAGAAGGATAAATAAATAAGTAAAAATAAAATATGGTGCCGACTCTCTGGAGATCAATGCTTGACTTAGGGAGAAATGGAAACAATTATTTATTTTATTTTTTATTGATATTCCTTATTATTGCAGAGTAGTGGTACACATATTCTTGTTCTGAAATTGTGGCACATATATTCCTAGTTCGGTGCAAATGATTATCATTCGTGATTGATATTCCTTTTTATTCAAGAGAATTGGTTAGCATACTTCTGTTCTGAAATTGCGATGCGTATAACCTTAAATGTAAACAAATAATTATTACTTTTGATTGTGATATTCATCATATTTTAGAACATTGGTATGCATACGACTATTCTCAAATTGTGATGCGTAAAACCTTAATTGTAAGCCAAAATTATTACTTTTGATTGATGTGCCTCTTTATTCTAGAACATTGTACGTACTATTATTCTCAAATTGTGATGCGTATAACCTTAAATGCAATCAGACAATAATTATTTTTGATCGTGATATTCTTCTTTAAACTAGAACATTGGTATGCATACAACTATTCTGAAATTGTGATGCTTGTAACCTTAAGTGTAAGCAAACAATTATTATTTTTGATTGTGATATTCTTCTTTATTCTAGAACATTGGTATGCATACGACTATTATCGAATTGTAATGCGAAAAACTTTAATTATAAGAAAATATAATTATCTTTTGATTGATGTTCCTCTTTATTGTGTGTAGAACACTGCTTTGAGTAGTATTATTCTCAAATTGTGATGCGTATAAACTTAAATGCAAGCAAACAGTTATTATTTTTGATTGTGATATTCTTCTTTATTCTAGAACATTGGTATGCATACAAATATTCTCGAATTATAATGCGAAAAACTTTAATTATAAGAAAATAATTTTTACTTTTGTGTGTGTGATTGATGTTCCTTTTTATTGTAGAACACTGCTTTGAGTAGTATTATTCTGAAATCGTGATGCGTGTAACCTTAAATGCAAGCAAACAGTTATTATTTTTGATTGTGATATTCTTCTTTATTCTAGAACATTGGTATGCACACGACTATTCCCAAATTGTGATGCGTCAAATCCCAAGTGCAAGTAAAATTAATACATTTAATTGTGATATTCCTCTTTATTCTAGAACATTGGTATACAAACTACTATTCTCAAAAAATGAAATGAGCCTTACCTTAAGGAGACATGCAAACAATTTTCACACTTTTATTTTTTATTGATACTTCTCTTTACTGAGCACCAGTATGCATAGTACTATTTTTAAATTCTGAAGCGTATAACCGTAGGAGTACGCAAACGGTTATTATTTCTATTTTTGATTACTATTTTTCTTTGTTCTAGAGAAGTAGTACGTATACTTCTGTACTCAAACGGGACTGAGTATATCCTTGATAACACTCAAAAGACAATAATTTTCATTTTTAATACCTATTTTTTTTTATTCTAGGGCAATGATACTTGTTCTTCTATTCTCAAACTGTAGTGCGTATATTCCTATAATGGGAAATATGCGTATGATTGATATTTCTTTTACTTCTAGAGCAGTGGTACTCATTCTTTTTTCCTGCTGGGCCGCATACACATGTTAGGTATTTCACGTGGGCCACATCAGGTATTTCACGAGGGCCACATATACGTGGTAGTTATTTCATGCGGGCCGCAACATGCGGATAATGAAAAAAGCACATTATAAGACCAAATCAACACTGACAATAAAATTTATCAAATTATTAAAACTCCTTTTTGGCTTTTATTTTAATACTATATGAACTTTTCTATCAATACATACACAAAAACATTTATTTTTATGAATTTTTACTGAGTTAGGGGATAATTTCTATTTTCTTTCATCTATGACTAAGCCTCTTGCTTACTTTCTACAATTAAAAACAAATTAATAGCAAAATTGATACATTTGATAGTTTGATTTACAGAATTTCCAATTAAATTTTTTGTGCATTGTTCTCCAATAATTGAATTTCATAGTGCTATGGACCGTGACCGGGCCACTCAAAAAAGGCCGGTGGGCCACATGCGGCCCACGGGCCTCAGGTTGAGTATCACTGTTCTAGAGCAGGGGTGTCCAACACGCGGCCCACCGACTCTTTTTAAAATTTTTTTAAATATCAGGTTTTTAAAGTTTTTTTTTATTTTGAAATTTATTTTAGGGGAAATTTATATATATATATAAATCTACAATGTGTGTATTTGCCTGTTACCTGTTCTTGTTTTAAAAAAAATCCTTTTTGATAGTAGAACTGTCCTCTAGATTAAAATAGATTTATATTTTATCAAACAGTTACAATTGATTTTACTATAATAAATTACTTTTTTTAATAATTTCCAAATTGCATTATTCATATCTTTTACTATGGATGGTACATGATTCTCTGTGTGTGCGACTTTCATTTCTCTTCCTCCTTTTCTGTTTGGAGTGTCCAAAAAGCAAGAGGCAGTTAGAGATGTTTTTTAAAGTTTAAAAAAATATTCAGGACGGTAAAGATAAAGTGCAACGTATACTTAAGCGTTTGCGAATGACAGCCCTATCAAACTTCAACAATGAGTAACGAAAGATCAATTCAAAAGGAACACACCGTAATTTTCAAGAAAATGGCAACTGTAATATTTTAAACATTATTTGATCATTGCATTATTATATTATATATACATTATTATATTATCTTTGTCTGTATGCATGAAAAACAATGAAAATAATAATACTAATTCATTCTGTTTTAAATTTTCACTCAATAAATGTTTTTTGTTTCCAAATCTGATATAAAGGTATGTAATAATGTCTGATTATAATGTTTTCGAAGTGGCCCGCAAGGTCATTTGGGTTGGACACCCCTGTTCTAGAGTATTGGTATGGGTGCTACTATTATAGTCACACTGAAATTGTGATGCATATAAACTTAGGGATACTCAAACGAGATTATTATTATTTCTGATTGGTATTCTTTTTGTTTTTAGAGCAGTGGTACGATTACTGGTATTCACAAATTGTACAACACTTATCCCTATAGTTAACACTAGATCGTCGAGGATTTCGATTACTCTTAAACGTCCACCGGTGTCGTTTCGATACCGAGATATAAAATACAGTCGAACCGCTTTATAACGAACCTCTATATTGCGAATTTTTCTATGTAGCGAACTTTTTCCTGGAACCTTTAACTTTTTACGGATTTCTTCGCTAAATAACCCTTCAATAGCGAAGTGCATTTTCTATATAAAGAACTTTTTCCTTTTGATTCAATTTTTGTTCTCCCTAATTCAGAAAATATTTCAAGTTATTCTCTCTTTAACACATTTTATAGTGATCATAAATTTTGAACTGGTTTTATTCGATCATAACTCGCCGAGAGCAATAGAGTTCTGGATGTTTCATCCAAAAAGTGCAACCTTTAACCCCCATTGCCCAGTTCACTGGAAACATCTTCGATATTCTCTTTCATCCTCAATGGAGTTGTCCCGTGTCCCCATGTTCTAATTATAAAATTATGTATGTTAAATATTACTTGATGCTTTAAATCATAAAATGTCCTTAAAATTCATAATTTTAATATAAAATTATTTTCTTGATATTGAAAATACAGAAAATTCTTCGACGTTCATTTTTCTTGTTTTCTGTGCCCTTTTTCTTTCTTTCTTTCTTTTTTGATGGGTAAGATATATAAAATAAACACATATTAATTTTAAACAAGTAATATAAAAAAATAGTTTTTAAGTCAATTCCTCTTAGGTCAACAACGAAAAATTTTATTTTAGCTACTTTTTATTAAATAGTTACAATTAATATAAATATGTATGACACATTTTAACGACCAGTAACGACAACTATGGACTTTAAAATCTTTATTGGGGTGTCGGGGGCTTCCTTCTGGAAAAGCACTGAAGCCCGTGTTACAATACTTTTAAAAGGGCAAAGAACCCCGACGGGGAAAAAGGTTTTATATGGGGAAAAATCGGAAGAGATGCGAAGGTAAAATTTCCCCCAAAAGACGTTTTTATGGGGCTCCTATAGAGTCTATTGGTTCTGCCCCCCTAGACGGGGGTGGTACTAAGTCTTGGGGAAGTTGTGTCTGGGGGGGAAAAAGCGAGTATTACTGATCTTGCATCATCAAGGTCTAGGTTAAAACATAAATAATATATCTTTTTTTTATATTACATGTATACATGGACAAACCCAAACTTTTAAAGGGTGGAAATTTTTTTTTAATTACATTAAAGTGTCTATTGTCCTTTTAATTTCAGTCTAACTGAATGCTTTAACACGTGAGAAAAAACCTTTTTTCACAAGTTTTGACACAAGTCGCCAACGTGGCTGTATTTGTAATTCTTTAAATTGGTTTTAATCCATTAATTTTTATTTTATTTTTAAATTATTGTATTGTCATCCAAAAAGATCCTGTATATAAAATTTCAGCTCAATTCGGGCTTTAAAAAGTTTTATTAACGATTGAAAAAATTTCCCCCAAAAATAAATAAATAAATATACAAATAATAAATAAATAAATATATAACAGTGCGAGCTTTAGTGGGTTTAAAAAAATTGTTCTTTTTTTATATGTTTAGGAAATTTTAAAATTTGTTTTTTTGCGGTTTATAAAGTATATTTAAAAAATGAACCCCAAATCACAATTTTCCATATAATGAACTTTTCCGGGGTTTGGGCTTCTTTTATAGAGGCCCCACTGTTTTAAAATAATTCTTTAACTAATTATTTGCGGACTTGCTCAGTAGGGTTTAGTTTTAAAACTTTTAATATAATTATCATATATTTTTGGCCCTTTATATCAAAAAAAACTGAGGGATGACATTATGTTTCCGAGCTTGTTGGACCACTGCTTTGTCGAAAAAACTTTTTCTAGTCGCAAATTGACGGGAACATTCCCTATTATCGGTATCCATTTTTGTCCACCCCTAGCGACATTTTATTTTTTCGGGTTTTTTGGGGAATATTATCAATTACATATGCCTTTCTTCAAATTCTTTTGCCGTCACTTTCATCAATCTTTTTGTCTTCATGGGAAATTTCCAAATTTAAAGGGAAAATCACAAACCCTCACCAACATCCGATTCATTTTCAGAAAGCTCTCGCAACAAATTAGCAATTTCATCAGGGCGGGGCCTTTTTCTACGAGCCATCTTTTCCCGGGGGTTGTCTGCTATGCATTGCCCGAAAATGGAATGAAATTTTCTTATGAGCAGATAAATAAATACTATGTAACGAAACACTTACCCACAACAATTTTAGTGTAATTGATTCATTTCGACTATGAACCCGGTAAAACACTGCATTCAAGATCAAATAAACGTACTATGGAACTTTGGGGAAAGTTTTGTTTTACTAATGGTATCTACTTAGTGAACTATATTTTGTTGAACGACAGCTGTAACATAATGATAAGTTGCCTTGGTGTCGAAATGACACCAAAGGACGTTCTAGGTATATTTAGTTGTAAAATCTCTCCTCATTAACCTAGAGACACAAAACTTTTTCTGCGTTATTACCAGGGAAAATGATTAAAAGTCAAATTTTTTTTTTCAAATTCCCTGTAAAATTTCGGAAATGAGAACAAAGTAAACAGTCTCCGGTGTCCTATTGACATCGATGGACGTACTAGTGTTAAGCAATCGACTCTTTTAAATTTTTGATTGCTGTCCTTAGCTCTACAGCAGGGGTAGGAGTGCTGTGATTCTCAAGTTGTACTATGCGTATGTCTAGGGAACGTAAATGATTTTTACGTGTACACAAACAATCTTCAGGGAGAGGAAACTAAAATTGTGAATTTTGTCGAATAAATTCGAAATAATTCCTTCGAAAAAGAAAGTTATTTCCGAAAGGCAATACGTGCAAAAAAGTTAATGGAAATTCTGCAAACAGATAAAATACATTTAGCTTAATTACTAATGGAATATTGTACTTGACAATCTAACTAGTTTTGACTAAGAACTTACAGTAAGCTCCCAGTCAAAAAATAAAGGACATGACTATCTTAGAATTTCCAGCTGCAGTTATGACCAACATACCTGAACTCTGCATTAAATAATTAATTTGTGGCAATAATACTGAGCAAGTGACAAGTATTTGAATACTTTCGCATGTATCTACCGAACATAGAACATAATTTAATTAATTATTTTTTTAAGAACATAATTTAATTATTTATTTTTGAATCAAAGTGTGTATTCTATAATTTAAGTTTTAAATGTGAAAAAGAAATATTTCATTCAAATTTTACAAGATTCTAATCCCTAACCATAAACTTTCTACACAAAGCAACTGAAACAAATCCATAAGTCACCTTTTAGAGATATTCGGGAGAATATATTAGGGACCGCGCGCGCGCGTGGCAAAGATGTGGTGATGGTCTAAAATTCGTGAGCGGCATTTCTTATGTCAATTCACAGGTTCGAGTCCTTGTGCCGCTATATACTCACCTATGATAAAGTTCGATTAATCGAGGTCTTACGTTCTTTAGTTGGCATGGTGGGGAGTGAGTGAATAATAATATAATAATGTGAATAATAATATTCAGCTACTCGACTGCTTTTGGCGAGGTCCTCCTAATTTTGAACCATGGTCAAGTGACGAAGAATACACCTGGTATGGCACCCCTTCTCCTAAATACCACACCATACCAACGGGAGGATGTTTGATCTCTCGATAGATTCAAGCAAGTCTTCAGCGGCACTAGGTTCGAACTCATGACATGCTGGCCAAGAGTCGTTACCTTGACCACTAGGCTACCGTGGCACCGGAATGGTGAGGAAGTTTGGAGAGAGGGATGTCAGCTCAGGTGTTGTCCTCGTCACTTGTTTACTTTTGAGGGTTACGGAATTAAAGAATATTAACTGAGAACCAAAAAATTTATTTGCATTTAATAACACGTCCCATTATCAGTAAAATAAATTTATTTATTTTATACGAAACTCTATGTTTTTCATTTGTATAGTCTCCTGTATCCTAATGTTAAAATATATTTTTTAACTTTAAACAAAAAATATCAAACGGGTGAAAGTTTCCTGACTAAAAATAAATAAACGTAACTGCACATATTATAACCATACGGACTCTTGTTAGTTTTATAATATTTTTCCGCCTGAGAAAAATTGTTTCTGAATTACAGCTCTAATTATAACGCTTTTCCCTGCCATGTTTTCTCTTTTAACTTTTCTCAACTAACATTTGGTCCAGACAGTTTAAAAGGAAAGTACTTAATTCTCATTTCTATATATACACCAAAAAAAGTTAGCGAAATATTAACTGAATATACTTTGTTCTTGATAATATAAATTGTATTTGACATATTGGGCAATAGTTTATTTAATTGCTCAAGAATATAGAGTTTCATATTTGCTCGTTAGCGAATCTCTTAGACTTTTCTCCCTATCTTTAGTTTCTCCCCAATTAAAGTTTGACAGTTTCGCTTTCTGTTTCAGTTGATATCTCGAATCTGCTGAGACGATCTTAGGGCACTCTTTCTTTGTTTCTTTTGCTCAAGAAAGATTCTAGAACAGTGATTCTCAACCCTGTGTGGTTGCGGCAGCCTAGTGGACTCATGGCCGGCGTGTCATGAATTCGAACCTAGTACCGCTGAAGACCCGCAGTGCAGAAAGAGCGATGCACGTTAAATAGGTCGAGGCACAAACGTCTTCCCGTTGGTGTGGTATGGTGGTTAGGAGAGGGGGTGCCAGTTCAGATGTCATCCACGTCACTTGGCCATGGCTCAAAATGACGAGTTCCGTCACCAAAAGCCCTCGAGTAGCTGAATAGTGCGACAATAATATTGCCAGGAATTTTTTTAAAAAAAATATTTATTATATATTCTGAGAAAAAAAAAATAAAAAAACCCCCTAGAACTGAATTATTCGGCCATTTTATAGAATCGAACTCTTCATAAAATTGTTATTGACCATTTAACAACACTCGATGAGAGAGAGTTATTCATTACATTTCAAATTTAGGTATAAAAAAATTTGATTGGGTTCATAATCCATTTGTGATTATGGATATACAATCGGACCTCCACATAACGAAGTCGCTAAATCCCCCGGAAAAAAGTTCGTTACATGGAAAATTCGTTATATGGAGGTTCATCTTTTAAGGTATTTTATAAACCACATAAAATTCAAATTCATAAACACTATATATTAAATAAGTAATTATTTATACCTTTTTTAAAATTAATATATGTTTATTTTATATATCTTACCCATCAAGAAAGAAAGAAAAAAAGAAAAACTGCAAGGAAAACAAGAAAAAATAATGTTGAAGAATTCACTGTATTTTCAATATTAAGAAAATAATTTTGTACTAAAATTTATGAATTTTAAGGACATTTTATAATTTACAGCATACAAGTAATATTAAACATACATTATTTCATAATTAGAACACGGGGACACGAGGCAACTACACTGAGGGTGAAAGTGGATATCGAAGATGTTTCTAGTGAACGGGGCAATGGGCACTTCTTGGATGAAACGCTCAGAACTCTATTGCTCTCGGCGAGTTAGAATCTAATAAAACCAGTTCAAGATTTATGACCTCCATAAAATGTATTAAAGAGAAAACAACTTGAAATTTTTTCAGGAATACTTTAAAAAATGGAAAACAAAAATTGAATCACAAAAGAAAAAGTTTGTTATAGAGAAAATACACTTCGCTATAGAGAGGTTATCTTACGAACAAAATCGTGAAATGCTCAAGGTTCCAGGAAAAAGTTCGCTTTGTAGAAAAATTCGCAATATAGAGGTTCGTTATATAGAGGTTCGGCTGTATTTGTACATGAATTAACTTTGAACGAAGAGGGAAAACTAATTTCGCTCTGTAATAATCGAGATTTAATTTCAAAACATTAGATAGAGTCAATTAATTCGTTCTAGATTAAAATTAGAGGTGATTACTATTATATCCCATAATAGTAAAAAAAAAAAGGTTTTAATCAACAAGCTTAAATTTTGCATTAAATATATTCTTATAATTCATTTGTAATTAATTACTTAATAAACATTTTGTTGTTTTTGTCGTACATATTATTTTACATAATATTGAAAATTATTAAAAAAATGTTATCATGAACTCTATTTTACATAGTGTATTATAGATAAGTAGAATTCTTTTAAACTTATTTTATTGTAAATGGCCACCAATTTTTTTTTATTTCTAATGGCAGATTATGAAAAGTTATTACAGAGTTCATCAATATACCTACATCACCGAAAGCTGGTATCTCTTTTTAGTGCGGAGCCATATTGGCGAATACCAATCGCCGCAGGTAATTTTGACGCCCAGTTTCCTCCCTAGAGGGAGGCACCTGAGCTCTGACGATGCAAACCTGTACTAGGATTTAATTTTGCCTAGAGCCTTAAAATCTATGTATTGGAGAAAAATGATTAACTCCCTTATTCATCACTAGATCTCTGGAAGCTGATTAAACCTACAAACTTGAAATTCGGTAGAAAATTTTCCTTTGTTGAGTAGATATCCATTTAGAACCTTTTTTTGAGGAAATAAGATCCCAAAGGAGGTTTTAGTGGCGTTATAGATAAATATGAATATTTGACCTATACTTGAAATTTGGCAAGCATGTTTCTTTTGTTAAGTAGAAATCCACTAAGAACGGGTTTGGCGGAAATCAATTTCCATGGGGGTAGCGAGGGATAAAATTTCTTGTTTTTGAACTATTAGATTTACAGATTTGAAATTTGGCAAACGTAGTTCTTTTGTTGAAAAGAGATTCGCTAGGAATGGGTTTTGTGAAAATTGTCTTTCATAGGGATTGCGGAGGCATAGAAGTTCTGCCCTTTTTAAACCAATTGGTTTGGGATGTCAGAATGCTATTCAATGCAATACATAACTTAAAACTAGGATTTAGTTATCAATAACTTAAAAACAATATATAGTCATACAACTATAACAGACATAACAATATTATTAGCTATTAACGATATGTATATCCCCATTGGGAATTTGTTATACTAGGGATCACTGTTCGTATAAGCTTAAAATTCTTTACAATAACTGATATATACGTATTATACCGTCGACTAACATCGTTAAATCAAAAAGACATAGCCAAATGCTGCGATATGCAGCCAATAGAGGAAATCATAACGATAGCAGCCTTTGGCGAGATTTCTTGAATTGGCGACATATTTTTATTTGGCGAAATTGTTCTACGACATAAGATGTAAGTGCCCGATAATTCGTTATTTTTAACACACAGACAAAACTATTTCAAGCTGAAATCGGAATTTGTGAAATTAATGTTATTGGATACAAAATTAATTTAATCAGAGGCAAGATCTTGAAGTTTTAACTAAAATTCTAAATATATTTAAATTTAAAAGTTAATAACGGTTATTTCTTCAAGTAGAAAGTGAAATAAACCTCAGAATGGAAGTGAGAATTTAGTATACATATTTATAAATCCATTGAAAGTAAAGGCAACAGCTGAAGAACACATAAAAATAAACTTACTGCAGTGCTTCTCAGACTTTCAATACTTGCGGCCCAATTTTCAATCATTATTTTCATCGCGCCCCCTTCCTAATACAATAACAATGTATTGAATTCAATAATAATGCACTTTGACGCTAAAACCAAATACGATTTGTGTGTGTGTGTGAATTACAAACCGTATCAAGATAAGTATTAAATTTTGTATATGTTACTTTTAAGTAATAAAATATGTATTATGTTACTTTTTCTGTCTAATTTTTAAATTGGAACACATTGATATTGCAATATTACAATAAATATTCATGTGTAAACATATCAGAATGTATGTTTTGTTTTGCTTCCTTTCAGTGTATTAAAAAATTTTTAAAATAAATTTTTATTTTTGACTTTACGATATGCTTGCGCCCCCCTCCCCACACACGTAAGGTTGTCACTCCCCCTTAGGGGGAATGCCCCACAGTTTGAGAATCGCTGACTTACTGACTTATTTATGTAAACGACAAAATGGAAAGAGTAGCAAGAAGTTCAACTATGGTTGTAAAAAAATAAGAAAACAAAGTATATAGTACCTTATTAGAAACTACAGTAATTTAATTCTTAACATTTTATAAAAATTTAAAAACTATATTACTCTAATCACTTACAGTTATTATAAAAATGTTAAATATTCTTTTAACGAGAAAAAGCTGTTGATGAAAATAATCTAATTATAAAAAGAGTCAAAACATGCTATCAATTAAAAAAAATTAAATTCAGAATTAACTTAAATACTTGAAAATTTTGAAATTTATGCTAATAACTCATTACTTTGCAAATTACTAGTAGTTAACATCTTTTAAAATAATTTTTTTCGTAGCGGATGCAATTTGTATTCCATAGTTGCTTAAGTTTTTACAGCTGTAAAAACGGAAGTCTTTAAAAGAAATTCTGCGCTTTAATTTTTTCAAAATTAGTTTTTTCTACACTGTTTAAAATTATCACCTTATTTGGTCAGTATTTAAATAACAACTTTATTCTTTTCTCATTTCTTTTGCATTAGTTTCTAATTAATGTGGTTGTGGTGTATAAAAACTGTTTTTCTTAAAATTTTGTCTTGTGTATAAAAATGTTTCAGTATTGAATTTACATAAATTATTTTTAATTATTTTTTTAAATAATTTTTTTAAAAAATTAAGATAATTTTTTACTATAGTACATTTATACAAGTAGATCTTATAATCTCTATACCTTACTAATTTTTTTTCTCTGAATTTTTTAAACTTTAGAATTCAGAGCGGTATTTTGTGAATCTCTTTAGTTTTGATTTATATACTAACTAAGGATTTCATGTGTTTTATTAGTTAAGCTAACTATTAGTTGTTTAATGGTATTAATTCAGATTTTCTCTCACTATATATAAAAAAGTTTTTCGGGATGCTGTAATAAATTTATTTGGTCTCTGGAACTTGGCTGTATTGCCAGTATTTCGCCAAGTTTCCATTGGAACGCCATTCTAGTGTAAGGGACGGCGTTGCTTGCCAATGTTACAATTTTTATCCGAAAGTAAATACAACAGTAAGCAATACTAACGTATTAAACATCCCCAGATAAATTATTTACACTATTTTAAGATAAAACAATAATTACATAGAAGATAAAACATTAATAATACAAAATATGCTCTCTTATATAAAAATTTTCGTCATGCTGTAATAAATTTATTTATAAATAAAGTATAGTTAGTAAAAATGGGTCGTTAAAAGTTGAATTTAACTGAAGAGGTGCGCCAAGAACGAATTTGGCAAATAACTAAATTGCAGTACAAATTAAAATGTGGAGAAGAAAGTATTGTTTTTTCTTGCCTATAGTATATAGAAAAAAACTACACAATGCATGTAAATTACAGATTTACAGTTTGAGAAATGAGTATGAACAGTTGTATAACATGTAGAATGGGGGTTGATCCTCCGGTCGGTGGACAGGGAGTGTAGTTTTTTTTATAATTTATAAATGTCTTAATTCAGATTTTTGGTAAATTTACTTAATTGACTTTCTTATGGATGTAAATTAAGTAAAAAAAAAGTTAGTTGTAGATATTTTTTAAGAAACCAAATTTTTTAATTTGTTAAATAGTATATTATAAATAAAACAGACTTTATGAATTATTCGGTAAAATCCTAGGAGAGCCCACACCGACAAACTGAAAAACGCGTCAAGCCAGAATGAGATGGCGCCAAGCGAAACCGACAATGGCGGCGAGTATAGCGGGAAAAGGTGGATGCGTAATGAAAATACATGTAAAAAATACAGAAAATAAACATTTAAGACAAAAAAATATAAAAACAGCATTTACTTTCTTACTGCTGATTTTTTCCAAGTGGAGGGTACAGCGTAACAGATTTTAAAAAGGACTTGAAGGTATCATCGCTAAGCGAATGATCGTGTGAGCGCCGCCATATTCTTCTGCGAGGTTATGGTCGAACATATCTTCGGCATGGCTGGTACGATTTTGAAGAAAACGCTTTATTGCCGACCATGTTACATCATGCCGATCATTACATTTAGGACATTCAAAACTCTTAAGCAATCAATCCTTCCTTCCTTCATACACCATTCAATAAATTCTTTCTTACCTTTCGCATTCAAAAAAGTAAAAAATTCTAAGATATAATCATTCACACACGCAGCCATACTTCCAATCCGGTGCCCAACAACAAAATGAAATTCGAAATGCCCGCCGACAAAATACGAAAATTCCAGAAATAGTTAGGTTTACCATATCTAGTGTATCAAAGTAGGGTTACCAAGATTGCGCAATTATCGCCAACCAAAATAATTCGCGCCAAGGGTGTGGGCTCTCCTAGGACGGAAACGAATTATTCATCTTCATTCTGCTTTAGGATAGTTAAATTTTAAAGGTAATTATTAAGGTAAATTACGCGAAAATTGATTAATATATATTGATATTCATAAGAATTTTTATTTTTAATGGTATATTAAGGAAGCCTAGTGGCTGAGTGGTAAGCGCATCGCGCTTCCACGTCACATGTCCGAGGTTCAAACCCAGGCTGGGCAAGGTCTACACAGCCTTTCATTCCTTCAGTGGGTTGATAAATGAGTACCAAGCTTGCTTGGGAACTTAACACTGGGAGTTTTCGCGTCGGACTGACCACCTGACCGGAACTTCTGCTCATGCATCTCACGGGCTGTCGCGCCACTGAGTTAAGTACATTAAGTCTTTTTTCTAACAAAAAGTGTTTTGCTACGTGAATAGAAAAAGGAAACTGAAAGAAAGGTATTTTTTCTAAGATATACAATGGTTCGTATACTTGCAATTTAATATAAAATTTAATATTTTTGACTAATAAAAATTACTGTATCGTAATCGTAATTTTTTTTTATAATATCCGCAATTTGTTCTTATTTAAATAACATAATCAATTTCTAAAGCATAGCATAACTATTTTTTTTAAAAATTAATAATCAAGAAACTACTAAAAAATTACGCCACTCAAGTTTTCATGCACTTCATACATAAAAAACCTCAACATTGTTTTAAATATTGTATTTGTTTTTTAATTTATAGTAAGATATCTTTTAGCATCCTCAACAACTTTTAAAAGTCTCGGTATAGATTCCTCTAGCTCAGTGCTTCTCAAACTTTCAATGTTGGCGACCCAATATTCAATCAGAATCCCCCCTTCAATACAATAACAATGTATTGAATTCAAAAATACTATACTTTGACGCTGCAGCTACAATACAACTTAAACTTCTTAAGTACCACCAACGTATATAAATGTCTCGCTCAGCTAAAGCGTTAAGTGTCCCGGACGTAATGTACGTCTTTCCGAAATACGATCCTTTCTGTGCATTGCTATCCATAAAATTATTCCGAAGGCTTTGGAATGCAATTAAAGGACCTTGAAAGTGTTTCGGAATGATTTTGTTTGTGTTCCTTCCCCATACATCACATAAGCGCGCCTACGTGGAAAACGGTGGCATTGGGGAGCGACTTTTAATCATCAATTAAAGGATTAAATTATAAACCGTACAAATTATCCACATAAATGTTAATTTTATATATGACAAGTCCATGGGGTCACTGGTATTTATAAATTGTTCTTAACTTAGTATTATTAAGTTAATTATATAAAATACATTTTGCAGTACTGATAATTTTATAAGTAGTATGGAATCAGTGTAAATGTGTATTTTTTTATTATGTCAGAATGTATTTTGTTTGCTTAATTTTAGTAAATTAATAATTTTTTTAAATAATCATTTGTTTTCGACTTTTCAAAATCTCGCGCACCCCTCGTAAAGTTATCACGCCCCTCTAGGAGGGCGTGCCCCACAATTTGAGAAACACTGCTCTAGGTTTTTGTAATTTTTTCTTCTTTTCTTCTGTGATTATCGTTTTTACTTCACATTTTGTTTCTGTATGTGTCATGTTTTCTTGTTTTAAAATCAAATTATCACCAAATATGCTCTACTAGAGTTAAATAGGTGATTTTGGAGGTGTTTTCAGAATTTGGGGACATTATAGAGACACCAGTGGCGTACATTGAGAAGCAATGCGCTTGGCGTCCTCATCTTGTTAAAAAAATGAAGTCGTCTCCAATATCCAAACTTTGGGCGGATTACTTAAAATTGTTCATCAAAATGTTTAAATATAGAGCTCACGATTCACAATACCATAAAAAAATACCTAAATTTCCTAATCTTAAAGCCGATTTACACCACCTCCCCCCGAAAGAATGCCTCCATCTCCATGTTTTTGCATGGAGGTGGAGGTATTTTTGTTCCACATAAACTCTAGTGTGTGGGATCAAGTTCCTCATTTTTTCTTCTACAAACTATTACGCGCCCGTCAGAACCAAAACTGGTGAATATTTTCTGTCATTCCAACCAATTTAATGTGAATGTTGAATTTTTTGAAACTTAATCCCAACAACCTATTTGGAACAATGAAACATGGAGGTGGAGATGTTCTAGAGTGGGGCGTGCAAATAGGCAGATATTTAAAAAGAATTATGATTCTGATATATAAATTTTTATTAGTCGAACATATTAATTTTATAGGAAATTGAAAGTATATGAAAACTTTGTGGTCTACTGTTTTAAGTAACTTTAGATATTTTTAAATCTTGAATCTGATGTTTTTGAATTATAACTAAAAAAAAATAAATTCATCGATAAATAAAAATACCACAACATGAATATAAGAATAGTTGATAAAATTAAGAATAGACTGAACACTTCAAGAAAATATTGTCAATGTGTAAGCAATTTATTTTAGAATAAAGAGTGTCATATGTTGGAAAAATATACAAGAATAGATTCTCAAAGCAGTTAAGGGTACCTCTGAAGTGGAGGATGAACTTTCTTGAGCAGGTGTACATTTTAAAATCAATGAAAATAATAAGCGTTACTAACTTTCATTAAATTAACAAATAAAGTTTTCAAAAATATTTATTTACTTGTATATTTAGTCATAAATAAAAATATATCAAAATCGGAATTAAAATTAAAATTAACCCTGTATAAGAACGCCAAAAGTTTAGCCTTGCATCCTCATCAACATGTTTTAAAAATTTACTACACAAACATCATAATCAATATGAACAGCCAGACTTCTCGCTCCCCCCCGTTTATTATCAAAACGGAAAAAGAACGTCCGGAATTCTATTTATATCCCTCCCGTCGAAACAAACTAAGCGACAACTTTTCTGCAACACCCCTTTTTGACACAACTTAAGTCAAAAAGAAGAATTTAATCCAATCAGAATTTTTGAAACGACCCAGAACCACCTGCTGCCTCTCCAACACCCAACTCAACACATTTTTTCCCTTTTTCGCCATCCCAAAACGAGCGACACTACAAAACTTTTCCGAATTTTTCCATTAAATTACCACCACTAGAGGCGCTCTGTGGCGAGCGGCGCGCACCCAGAAATCCGAAATCGTCTGCTCACTTCTGCCACGAGGAGCCGGCACTAAGTTAGTATCGTTTGCCAACTCTTGGAAGAAACAGAAGGCGCGATAGTAGCTCGTCACCCCCGCTGTACTAATGAGTGTTTAAGAAGTGACCTATTTGATACACTGAATCTGACACTCGGTTCATTAAGTTTTTTTCCCCTATTATTATTTTTATTTTCCCTATTTTTTCCCATTCGCGAAATTGTATAAACATTTACGCGTTCTTTTACTTTTTTATTCTTCCACAAGGACTGACGTTTGACTTCTTAGTGTGTGTATATATGAGTGATTATTTGATTGTAACTGTTGGCGCAACTTTTTGAATTTTGATATGATAAAAATACTTGTGAAATGTGATAAGCTGAGTGAACTGGATTTTCTCTGACCCACAAATCAAGAAACGAGTTGACTTTTATCAAGGAATAGAGATTTAATTGCTGGTATAAAATGTTCGAAAGTTATTTGTAGGAAGTTTTCCCCAGCTGAGTAATGTAATTAGAATTGGAATATTTAATGAGAACTCATTGAGGAACGTTTTGAAGCAGGTGGTCTTGCTAATACTGTGTGATTTCCGGTTTTCATATAATTTTGGTGAATATATTTTTTTTTGTGATTATAAAATATTATTCGCTATATGAACTTTAAAAAATCTGGTGTTCCAAGATGGACTTTCATAAGAGAAGCGAAATTTTTAATATAATACATAAAAACAATACTCGCAATTTGAAGACAAAATGAAATAATACCAATAAATAAAAAGAAAACTATCAGTGTTACTTAGTGGTTGTGAAAAACTTTTTTCAAATATTAAAAAAAATATTCATCAAATGTTTAATATTTATAGATAGATCATTGAAGAAAAAAAGAACCTTCAATTCTCAAATAAAACTTTAAAATTTTGAGAGAAAGGACTACTTTACAGAAAACATACGCGCATAATCATTCGATACATTTTCCATCGTTCTGTATTATTTCTTGATATACTCCGGAACTAAGAGACTTCTGAAACATTTCCTTCAATTATGAATCTATCAGACATATTCGAAGCTTTCGTAACTGATTCTTACACATGAAATTTGAATAAATTCTTCTTTCATCTCGAAAAATATATAACCGAACTACAGATAAAGCTTTTGTATCAAGATGGAACATTTCAAACAGTGGAACAATACTTAGAATATCTTTTTTGCAAACGATTTTTCAAAGATACAAGATATTATGTTTTAGCTGTTAAAGAAAATGGAATCTTCTGTCAAGGTAAGTTCTATTACATTTCATTCTTTTTTGTGGAGTTAAATATTTGTATTTAGGAAAGAAGTAATTTTTTTTATTTTCCTTATTGTTTAAATATTTTTGTTGAAATATTTTCTCGAAAAAAAAAATTTTTTTGACTGTAGTACTTAAAGTTTGGTAATTTATTAGTTTAAACTGAGGAAAAAAACAATTGAAATTTATATAAATAAATATCGAAATTTGTACCACAAATATAAAATTTATATCGATAAATATTGAAATTTATTTTAGTAAATAACGACAAATATCGGAATTTATATCGATAAATTTCGAAATTTATATTGATAAACATTGAAATTTTTATCTATAGATATCGTAATTTATATTGATAGGTATCGAAATTTATTTCAATTTATATTGATGATATCGCTTTTATTTTGGATTTAATTTAAATATATAACAAGCGTATGTATTGCAGCAAATTATAATGACTAGTTAGTGTTTCTGAGTGGTGAATAAATCGTTTTTATTCAACTGTGTTATAAGTAAGTCTGGACTTGCTTAATTTTGTTTTTTTATTTTTAGGAAGAATTAATTAAATGAATTCTAATAATAAACTCAATTTATAATTAATAAAAATGACGATTTTTGGAAGTAATATAAAATAAAATTTCTTCTCATGTTCGCCCGTGCATTGTTTTTAATCTTTTTGTTCTATGTGATGAATGATGTTGAGTTAAAAACCTTAAACTGAAAACTTCTTTAAGCGTAAAACAAGATTACAACAGAGATTTAATCAATAAAAACACTTCAAGGTCATATCTTGCTTGTTTAGTATCCTTTTACTTGAATGGAATTCGATAGAAAAATAAAGAACATTTGCATTTCAGATTATTTTTTAAAGGGAAAATTTAAAGTGTTTTTAAGTTTATTGCTCTCTTAAATCTTCTACGGTAAATTTTGTAGAGTAATGTTTTCTTCGACTAGCTCAATTAGATCTTATGAAGTCTTAAAATAAGTTATACGTTCGGAAGCGTGATTTTGGGAAAGCGCATAAATGAATAATTTTTTTTATATTTAGTGCCATTAAAGTTATAATATACATGCAAAATTGTTTTAAGAATGTTATTACATTAGAAAATTATTTCAATCATATTTTGTGACAAAAAATGAAGAAAGAATAGCATATTTTCAAAACATTCTCTGAATAATATTAAAAAAATTTTTGCCTATATATAGCGTAGACTTTGCCTATATATAGCCTGAACAAGAATTTTTAAAATATATAACAAAGAAGAGGATTTAATCATAATTCAATATATCAGAGAGAGAAATTTTACCAAAAAAAAAAAAACCCCGGGTTTAAATTTTTAATTGCCCGGACTTAAAAATAAATTTTTTCAAAAAGTCCTATTTTAAACTTTATGAAGTCTAGTTATTATAGACAAAATATTTTATATTATAAAAGTACTTTTCATAAAATGATAATGTATTGAAAATGTGTCACTCTTTCTCATTTTTTTTCCAAAAAAATTCATTTAAATAATTTTTTCTTGTAATAATATTCTTTAAAGAGTTTTATCTGTACATTCTAACAGAACTAACACTAAATTATATAAAAAATATTCATTTATACGCTTTTTCAAATTACGGTTCCAAACGCAGTTAGTTGCCTTAAATTTTTAGACGTTGATGCAATACGTATAACGAAAAACATTACTGGTTATGATAAAGTATTTTGATACTATTTTTATTTATGATTGATTCATATTTTATGTATTTTTTATATAGTGTTAAAAATATTCCATATTTAAAAAATTTGGGAAATCAAACTTAAGATGCGGAATGTGATTTTTTAAAAAACGTAAAAAGGATATTTTTTTTAAAAATTTAATGGGGCTTTGATTTGACATTAAAATTGTTTTAAAAATATTATTCAATAAAATTTTTAAATGAATATTTTGACAAAAAATGAACTTAAACTACCAATTTTCAAAACATTCTCCTTTTTTGAAAAATGCTTCTTTAATAATAATGTTTTGCTTATATATAGCTAAGACTTCTCCAGAGGGCCTGGACTGCGACTATTAAGTTACTATCAATTGAAATAATTATCAGTGTTTTTCTGTTAAAATTTCTTCAGTCTGATGTATTAAAATATTGAATAGATTCACTTACAAATTATATATTTCAAAACTCCTGATCCAGGCTCTGTACAGAGGTGTGAGCTATATATATAGGCAAAATATTATTATTACAGAAGCATTTTCTATAAAAGAAGAATATTTGGAAAATAAAATATTCTATGTTGATTTTTGCCAAATATTGCATTAAATCATTTTCAATTGTAATAATATTCTTAAAAAATTTCATGCGTGTATTCTAATCTAAGTGACCCTAAATATTGAAAAAAAGTATTCTTTTGTACGCATTTGAAAAATCATGGTTCCGAACGTTGTCGGATACCTTAAATAAACATTAATAAATTTGTAACAATTAAAAATCAATGGATTCATAAGCTATTATTAAGCAATTAAGGAGAAATGGTACGATTTATATAAAAAAAAATCTTTGATTTCATGGGTTTCCCAATTTTTTTTGGTTGTCCCTTACGTATATGTATTATGTAAAATAGTTTTTATGCTCGAAATACCACAAAAAACTAACTATTTAATTTTTTAAAGAAAAATTTTAAGATTAATGAAAGGATTTTAAACGCTGCTCCTCCTTCAATAATAGATGTACACCGATGAAATGGGGTTTACAAGTACGTCAAAATGTGCGTAACAAAGTTGGTATGTGTCTTGTAATAACATGATTGATATACGTAAAATACTTTTTTTTATGAATGCATATTGAAAATTCCTTAAAAAAGGTATAAATTCTGAATTCAGCTGGGTTTCTTTTTAAATAAGTATTATTTTGATTAAAAAAATGCATGTCAAGCTTTTGTTACAGGTATTTATAGCAATAGTTAGAAAAAATATCAAGGAATTTGGTACGAGCAATTCAATAAAACATGTAAAGTGAAGAAAAATCAGTTTTTTTTTTTAGAAAAATCAGTGTAAAGTTTTCATTTACCCTTGCAATGTAAATAAAAACAAACGTAAAAGTTATCATAACTACGTTTTTTTAGTTTGGAGCTTTCAAATTTTGTGATATTATAGAAAAATATATAAAAGATAATTTAGGTTAAAAAAGGTTCATTTGTTTTTCTAATGATATTTTTGTCGAATCATATTGTGTCTTCTTAAAAAATGGATTGGTAATATAGCAAACCTATGTTTCGATAATAAAGATTTAATGTTAAGAATTTTAAAATGCGTTCTTAAGGTATCCGACTACGTTCGGAACCCCATGATTTTAAAAAAGCACATAAATGTATAATTTTCATAATATTTAGTGTCACTTAGATTAGAATACATGTATAAAATTGTTTTAGGAATTATGACTAAAAATATTTAAATCATTTTTGGCAAAATTAACTTAGAATAACCTTTTTCAAATGTTCTTCCTTTTGTAAAATTTCTATTATATTAATATTTTTGCTATATAGCTCAGACCTCTGTACAGAGGTTCAACTATGAATTTTGAAAAATTCACATTATTTTCAGAGTTACAACCATTTCAAATAATTATCGGCGTTTTTCTTAAAATTTTTTCCTTCTGTTTTCGTAAAACATGGAAAAAACCGACTTCCAAGTTATGCGTTTCAAAATTCTAGTTGAGCCCTGTACAGAGGTCTGAGCTATAGACAGGAAAAAATATTAATACAATAGAAGCATTTTTACAAAAGGAGAACATTTGGAAAAAGGTTATTCTAAGTTAATTTTTTGCCAAAATATTGTATTTAACTGATTTTTTTTGTCATGATGTGTCTTTAAAACAATTTTATACATGTATTCTAATCTAAGTGACACTAAATTTCACGAAAATTATACATTTATGCGCTTTTTTAAAATCATGGTTCCGAACGTAGTCGGGTACCTTAAGACCTTATTGAAAAAAGAAAATCGAATTTAATGACGACTTTTATATAACATTTTTTTCAAAAAAATTCTGCGGTTCATAATAAAGGTTTAAATATTGTTTGATTGTTACTGTATTCTCTACCCAGAATTAAAATAATGCAAAATGTAATAAATGTGCGGTAAATAGTTCGTTTTTCGTGTTCTCACTAAAAATGTTTATTGTATAATTCAGCGAGATAATTAAAAACAGTTTTTTTTTCTTTTCTTAAAAATTCCAATATTAATAAAATAATTAAAAAAATTGCTTTCTTATATTTAAAAGTTATTCTTAATATTTATTTTGATATAACAGAAAAAATAGCTTTTTTTTAAAAAAAATTTGTGTTGTCATGGAAACAGAAAAATAATGAACTAAAAACACTTTTCATTTGAACCAGACATAACTAGTGCATACTTTTTCACAATTTTATGTTGAAAATTAAATTAATTTTATTAATTATAAATTTAATAAGCACTGTAATTAATTTAGTAAATACAATTATTTAAAATAAATTTTTTATTTTAAATAATTGTGTATTTTTACCATTTTTTTTAGACCTATTTTTTAACCAACCATCACAAAGTAATACAATTCACGAATTATTCCCTAACTTGAAAATATTTCCAGCTGGGAGAAATGTAACAAATATATTACAAGTTATTCAAAAAATATTCACAAAAGGAAAAATAAAGAAAAAAAGTTTTTAAAAGGAATTTTTTTTGTATCTGTGATCGAACATGCTTTTGCGTCGCTGAGTATTCTGTAATACAAATCTCTGCTCAACACTAGGATATTTAAAGTAATTTTAAAGTTTTTTTTCTTCTTTACTTTGAATAAATTCCACGATATTCGAAGAGATGAATCCTTTTGCATGAAAAAAAAAAGACAAGATAAGGTAAAACTGTCACAGTTTTCTGAAAAGCTCGTTCATAATTTAAATTTGTGCTCTCAAATCTCTCTGTGTTCCGTTGTGAAAAATATTTATGAATTATCAAGAAAAAGAAAAAACTGTAAAGTAGTGTAGTTTCTTCTTTTTGTAGTTGTTATACATTGTGAAGGAAAATCATGAAAATTTCTTATTTTTTTGTATTTTATTTGTGATGCTCAATGATTTTATGAAAGTGTTTTTATAAATATCAGCTTGTGAAAGATTAAAATTTATTCGATAAAATTTTTAGAATTTTTTTGTTTTATGCTCATATGTTATAAATAGTATGAGAAAGAGAGAGAATACGTTTTAAAGGCATTCATAACATTAAAGCTACTAACCGTGATTTTCAAACGATTTTTGTCATGATATTTAGTTCTGTATGATTTTTGAATTTATGTTAAAAATCGAAGAATTTTTAAACAAAATTTAAAAACAATATTTTAAATTAAATGAATATTCTTTTTCCAAAAGTTCTCCCTTTGTTAAAAAAATTTCCTTCTATTATAAAAAGTTTTCCTTTCCCAAATCCTGGGTAATAGAATTTTAAAAAAAATTTTAGAGTTAAATTAAATAAATTAAATTGTTTTAAAAACTTTGTTGTCAAATAGGATAAACCCATTTCTTAGTTATATTTTCAAAAATTTTACCTCTTACAAGGCTAGATATACACAACTTTTTATTTAAAGCTTTTATCACAAATAAGCACAATTTTAAAATTATTCTACTTAATTTTATTGTTTTAAAAAATTTTTTTAAAAATTCTTAAAATAATTATCTACATTTTCTTTAAAACTTAAGTGAAAAAATCTTTATATTTATGGCTTTTAAAATATTCCCGAACATTTTATAAATTAATTGTTTTCCCCTTGTAAAACATTTTAGTTTTAAAGTTTCATTATTTAAATTTAATTGAGAATTAAAAAAAATAATTAATTTAAAACGGAAAGATATGTATATTTTTAACTCTCCGTTACTATCAAAAAGTTTTCATTTCCCCAAAATGCCTACGAATAAGTAAAAAAAAAAAATTTAGAATTAAAATATACAATTAAATTGTTTTAAAGAATCGTTTGTTATTATAAATACAAAAAAACATATGTTGGCTTAGTATAGCAAATGGAATTTTTTAAAAGCTAGATATATCTTACAACTTTTTTATTAAAGCTTTTGTAGTCTAACCAAATAAGCACAATTTTAAACGTATTTCACTTCAGTTTATTGTTATATTTATTTTATATGTGTAATAGGATGAATTATCTAATTTTCGTCTTTAAATTTAAGTGAAAAAAAATCTTTAATTATTTCTTTAATAATATTTCGGAACATTTTATAATTAATGTAGTTTGCGTGGCTTAAAACAATTCTAATTTAATGCCCATTATTTAATTTAATTGTAATTAATAATAAATAATTAATTTAAAACGTGAAAGATATTCATTTTCCAAACAAATTATTAGGGAATTTTCGAAATATAAGAATTTATAATTTGAAGTGTTTTAAAAACATATCAAATTTTTTAACAAAAATGGTTGTTGAGATGAAATGTTTTATTACGAACGTATAAAAGTTTCTTTTTAATACAATATTGGGAAGCAATAAAAAAATATTTGTTCTTCATATATTTTATTATTTTTTTTGTTACACGTTGCTGTATCCGAGCAACCAAATTGTTGAATTTTAAACATTATTTATGGTACTTGCTTTCTTAATATGTTAAACATCGCTATACATTAATAATTGGATTTTAAAGCGAAGTTATGCATTTTTTTAAAGGTTTTTTTCAAATACTTAAAATGTTTGCCTCCAAAATTTGTCTTTAATTTTTTATGCATTGTAAATGGAAATTGTTTTACAAGCTTATAATATTGATAATGTTAACGACTCGTAATTTAAGGTAAACTTTAAATGCATTCTCTACAAGATGGTATTTGGGCTAGAAATTTCATTAAAAAATGTTATAATTGAAATAATTACGTACATAATTTTATAAAAATTTGTATATTTTTTGCATTATTTTTAAGAATTTATATATGGCATATATAATTTGTTGATTGTTTCAATTTTAAATCTGGTGTTAAAGGAAAACTCTTCTCTCTCAAAATTGTTTTTCAATTTATAAGACCTGAAAAATATTTACAGTACATTAACATTCTTAGTTCAAGTCCTCAAGAGATCAGTTCTATTATAGATATAAAAAATATATATTATGATAAGACCTTTTTCATCTAAAAAATATTTGAAAATATGATAATTTTTCGTCAGTTTAATTCAAAATTGCCTGTGATATTATTTTTCTCAAGGCATTTTTTTAAAGCTGCTTTTTTGTATAGTGTTTTTTTTAAATTTATATGTCTTTCTAAACATCAAAACAAAAGTAGTCATATGAATGCTTTCAACTTTTTTTAGTATAGCCTTTATCTTTTTAAAAAGAGTGAAATAAGTTAAAATTTTCAAAGAGTTTTATACTAACAATATTCAACTGCTCTCATTTGGTAAAATATCATCTACTTTTGTGAGGAATATGACAAAAAAATGAATCGAATATAAATCGAAATTACATTCGGAATCATAATTTTTAAAAAAGCATATAAATAAATAATTTTTTTTGATATTTAAGAATCCCTTGAACTAGAGATATAGATATAAAAGTATTTTAAGAATATTATTACAATAAAAACTATTTAAATTCGGTTTTATGGCAAAAATTGAAAAAAAAAAAAAATGGCGTATTTTAAAAACATTCTCCTTTTATGAAAAATGATTACCTAATAATAATAATATTTTTACCTATATATAGCTAAGACATCTGTACAGAGCCAGCCTGTACTAGGAGTTTTGAAATATATAATTTAGAAGTGGATTTATTCATACTTTAATACATCAGAGTATTGAAATTTTGGCAAAAAACACTGATTATTATTTAAATTGATCGTAACTCTGATAATAAAGTGGATTTTTCAAAAATCATAATTCAGCCTTTGTACAGAAATCTTAGTTATATATAAGGGAAATATTACAGTAAAACCTGTTTTTGTGCGGTCCTTTTTATGCGATTTTATTTTTATGCAGTTTGTTTTGTGCGATTTTATTTGTATGCGATTTGTTTTATGCGATGCATTTCAACGGCGTTAGCACCCCTGTAAAGTTTTCTATCGATGTACATATATCCACTTCAACGCGCTCTATTCATTTGTTATAAACAATCTTCCGACAAAGCACGTTCAATTGTTTTCGCTCGACACACTAGCAACACGCGCTTGATTAAGGATAAAACTGTCAATGACAGTGACATTATCAATAATTTGATAGATTATGAAGACGGACAAGAAGAACCGATTTCTATGACAGAGGATAAAATATATGCAGGGATCCATCTTTCCAACAAATTGGAAAAGCATTTTCTTAAAATAGATACCAATTCTAAAAAGAGCTTCGATTATATGTATCTGGTTATCGGGGCGCTTACAAGCAAATGGCCCACCGAACTTCGTCGTCAGAACTTATGACTTACTTAAAATGACCCAAAATATAAATCAATTGAAATTGTATCTTCAAGCGACGAAACCGATTTTGAACTAATTCATCACAGGAAGATGCGCGTTTTGGATTACGTCGAGTAGCAGTGAATTATGTAATGTGCATTTTGAAAACTTCCCCATGTAGATAATGAGAAATTAAATTTTTTAAAAAATGTTTCCTCATGAGAAATTTAATTATTTACTTTCTTTAGAAGAACTTTCTCATAAATTTCATAAATAGTTGACGTATATTTTTTAAGTGCGACTTCTTTTATGCGGTCCCTCTCGACCGCATAAAAAATTTTTCTGTGGTATGTTGACAAATTTATTTATTATATGTACGTATTTATGAAATTTTCAAATACTTTTTTGTTTTGTTTTTTATGCGGTCCCTATCTACCGCACAAAAACAGGTCTTACTGTATTACCATGGAAGTATTTTTATATAAAAAAAAGAAAATGTTTTGATATGTTATTTTTTCCCCCAATTTTTGCCCCTCCCCCCAAAAAAATTGCATTTAAGTAATTCTTTCTTGTAACAAGATTCTTGAAATAATTTTTTACGTATATTCCAATTCAACTGTCATTAAATATATATAAAAAAAGTATTCCTTTACATGCTTTTTTCAAAATCACGGTTCCGAACGTTGTTAGTCCCCTTAAAATAAAGATATGAACATATATTTTTGTTTAAAATATATTATTTACAATAACGGGAATGTATACCGACTTCTGATCCTCCTTCAAGTAATACACATCTGCCGTTGCTATGTTACAAAAATAAGTAAGAATTTATTTGCTTTTTTTACTCATGCACCTGCAAACGTGCTGTAAATATCAGGAATGTCTAACTACCCAGCAAAAAACAGTTTAGCTTAAAAAAAAAAAAGTCTTCCCCTTTTTTATGGTTTCTAGTTTTTTGGACGGAGATCCCCTAAATCTTGCAAGTAAAAGTATTAGATCTCGCGGGTGCGTCGTCCTACTTTCTGCTGCCGCCGCTAGGAGGCTTAACAAATCTGCAGGAGATTTTCCCTTCATTCTTTGAAAAAACGTCCCGATTGAGATCAGCTATCTAAAGTGACCCAAAGGGGTTTGTCACTTTTGTTCTGTTTTTAGTGTCTCTTTATCCAGTGGTAATTGATACCAGCTTAGGCGAATCAGACATGTGCGAGATGATCGTAATTAAAATTGTCTTATTCAGGGCACTGTGTAGCTGTAACTAAATCGGGAATTGTGATTTGTAGATTTTAGAGGGACAACTCAAAGCATGTGCCAAAAAAATCCGGAATAAAGTTCAAAAGCTTTCCGCTAGGAAGCGCATTACAGCCAACATGTTTGAAATTCTTGCAATAAATATGTGTGGGTTGTTTTCAAGCATTATGGTATTTAAAAGTGTTTTTTAAAAATTTGTATCGACTGAGTGTTTGATTTTATGGCACAAAAGCCAAATTAGGCTAAGCTGTGCCAAACTGGGATTTAAAAAGTACTGAAATTTTTGAAAACAGATTTTAAGTCAAAGGTAGCGTAATGAAGCCAGATTATGTTTAAAATGTACAATTAAGTAAAATTTCATAAAAAAAAACTGTAGAGTAATGAAAAAGTTTTCATAATTCTCGCATACCGAATAAAGAAATACCTTATATAAAAGATCAGGTGATGTAAAATAAAAGTACAGTAAGGCCCCGCTTAACGTTGTTTCGTTTGGCGCTGTTTCGGTTTAACGCTCTTTTTTATTTTAATTGTGAGATTCCCCGAAATTGCACGCTGCGTTAGGCTTCCCGGTATCCGAAGCAGCTTATTTGTGTTTCATCTTTCCAGTAGTGTTATACGAACGTACTTTTATCATTTCAAACATTTGTTGAGGTTATTGTTAGTATACATTTAGATAATACAACGATTGCTATAGTGATAAATATTAGCATTTTTAGTTTTTATCATGGGTGATGATAAAAACCACGAAAATAAAGCTACAAAAAAACAAAAACAACAACATTTCACTAGAAACTGAAACGCAAGTGATTAGAAGATTAGATACTGGTGAGCGTAAATCTCACACACATTGGTGCTGCATTGAATTTGGCAAACTCAACAATAAGGACCATTCCTAAGAATAAAGAAAAAATACTGCTGTCGGTAACTGCAACTACGACAAGCTCTGCAACTAGAATTACCCGTTCTAGAAATATTACAATATATGAAACGGATAATAGACTTTCTATATGGATTGACGACGAAATTGAACGCAATATGCCTTTAAGTCAATCTACCTTCTTGATAAAAAGACAGAAAATTGGAAATACAGAAGAGACTGAATGATCTGAAATGTAAACATACTGACTTAAAATTTAATTAATTTTTATATGTATATTCGTTCATCCTGTTTCTATATTAGTAAGAAATATATTCTTGTTTTATTGTTATAAAAAGCATAATTAATAAATTTAACGCTAAAATAATTGACCAATTTTCCACCCATCTTCCCCTAACCCCACTATTTACATGATGATATAACTTCGTTTGACGCTGCTTCTTATTACGCTCTAATTTGATGGAACATTTGCCCCGCGCTAAGCGGGGTCTTGCTGTATATAAACATTTAGATTTGATATAAACACTGATTGTACCTAAAAATGCGAATAGATTTGTGTGGGGTTTTTCTTAACCAAATCAGATAAGGATAAAAGAGATGAATGAAAAAAATGATACGATGATGATTAAAAACGGGACAAATCTATTATAATATGACGAACAGTGTTCGGGGCCTTCCATAAGGGGACCTTCAAGAACATTCTCACGCAACAAGTGCCTGTGCGTTGAACGAGTATGACCAATGGGAAAGCGAGTCAATTTGACGCACCGGCATTACAAACCATGCTCCAATGACAGGCTTCACGGAGTGCAGCTTGTTAATTAGTCTTAGAATTAGTAGTTATTCTTAAGAATTTAAATTTTGAAGCATTTTGACTGTACAAAGAATCATATAATTGAGACTTGAAGGATCCTATTACGATTCATGTGCATTGGTGATCAGCTGTTGAACAAATTGTTCATTACCTACACATTTTGCACCTTAATAATGGAGCTCACATTGATTGATTGATTTAAATTTATGTCACTTTTTGTAAGGCAACACGAGGATTTTTGGCAACTGACCTAATTGGAGAAATATGCTTGCCGCTGGCCCTTCTTCCGCAAATCGCAAACAACGGAAGAAAGGGAAAAAAAATCTCTTAACGACTGTCCCAAATAGGGTCAGCAATTGTCTGCCGATTGTCTAAAGCAATGTTCTCCAGTCTTCTTATCGCCGCGGACCGGTCAATGTTTTATAATTTTACTACGGCAGCGTTTTTCAAACTGTGGGGCGTGCCCCTATTGGCAACTCTACGAGGGGGGGAGGGAGGGCGTGAGCATATTAAAAAGTCAAAAACAAAAAATTATTCTAAAAAATATTAATTTACTGAAAGCAGCAAGCAAATTACATTCTGACATAATATAAAAAATGAAATACGCATTTACACTGATATATTATACTTATAAATGTATGAATGCTACACAATGGTATTTTATAACTAATTTAACAATCCTAATTTAAGAAAAAATTAATTAATTACCAGTGACCCCATGGGCTTATCATATATATAATTAAAAACAAAAATTAACACTTGATAATTTGTCACGTTTATAATTTCCCTTAACAGCCGATTAAAAGTTAAGCGATTTGTGCTTCCCAGTACCAACCGTTTTCCCGTAGGCACACGTATGTGGTGTATTCGGGGAGGAGGAGGAATAGAGAGCAGCAAATAATCTGAAATAAGTAAATAATTTGCAAACTCTGCCAAGGTCTTTTTATTGCATTCCAAAGCCTTCGGAGTAATTTTATGGATAGCATTACACAGAAAAGATCGTACTTTGGAAAGACGTATATATACGTCCAAGGAAATAAACGCTTTGGCTTAGCGAGACGTTTTTATACGCCGGGGGTGCTTAAAAGGTTTAAGTCACACCGCAGTTTTTGGGTCAAAGTATAGTATTATTGAATTCAATACATAGTTATTGTATGAGGGGAAGGGGGCGCGTGGAAAATTAGGATTGAATATTGGGTCGCGAATATTGCAACTTTGAGAAGCACTGTACTACGGCTCGCTAAGGACGGGATGTTGATTGTCTATATTTTAGATTGTTTTGATTTAATAATTTTAATTTAATTGTGTGTGTATTTAAATGTGTTTTCAGAATAAAATGGTTACACTAAAACGGATTTAACACGGAATGTAAAGTGTTTTCCTAAAAAAGTCATACACACCAGAAAGAAATACACATAAATAAATAAAATGGTAATAATTTAATATTCTATAATGTACTACCTGGTAATATTTGATCCACCGACCGGTACCTGTGAGTGGCTCTGGGGTTAGGGACCACTGATTTAAAACATGCACGGAGTAGCAATGGACCGGTAAGTCGATGGTTGAAATAAACACCCTTGCCAATCATGCTTGGCCAATCTTGTTTGACTAATTATTCCGCAGATTGGTTAGTCATGAATATTTTAATAAATGATAATTTTTTTTGTTTGTATATAGCATATACTTACAAGGAAAGTGCAAGGTTTTGGGATCACGGATTTAGTTCAAACTTTGTAGGATGGTAGATTCGTGTTTAAGATCTACGTTTACATTTAAAGTTAAAAGAAATGCTTACAGGAGCAGTTATTAAGAGTTAATTTTTTATTTTAACTACCCAAGGCTGCTAATATAAAAAACCCCAACGTTAATGCTTTTTGTTTGCCGATATCTCAATTGTTCCTCTACAACATATATAATTCTGGTTCAGTTAAACAGAAAATTTTATTTCTAAAAATAAACATTGCATTTCAGTAGTTTTAAATATTTGTTCGAAAAATACCTACAACGTAATAGAAGCAAAAAGCATAAAAAATTGATTTGTAGAATTATTTTTGAATTTTTTTATCGTGTAATATATTTAGGTTAAATTCGGAGATAATATCTTATTCTAAAAATATCTCGGAACACTTTTTTGATCTATTATTCAGAACCAATATGGCTTTAGGTATGGCCTTACGTCATAGAAGTCACGAGACAGAAAAATTGAATACTACATTTTTTTACGGAGAACTTATGCAAATATAATAAAACATTCACGATATTTTTATGTTGATTTTTGTTAGCTTTTGTGCCATTTTTTGCAGATTATTTTTATTATACGGTATTTACCTTATTTTTTTTCGATTTTACTAAATAATTTCATGTGCGTTACTTCAAAAAGATATGAAAAAGAATTGCAAAACTATACAGAAACACTCTGAGATTTTAAAATAACCATTTTTTAAGTTTAAGAGCAGTTTCAGGGCAGCAGAAATTGAAAAAAAATATCTAAGAAGTTTTGTAACATTGGTATTATTGTTTAAGTTATATATATATATATTGTTTATACCATCTATTCGCACCCATTTGTACTATTTTTAAAAATAAATTTCAAGTACTTGATCTAAAGCAGTGATTCCCAAAGTGGTCTATATAGACCCCCAGGGGTCTATGATGACCTGCAAGGGGCCCACATCAGCAAAAAATAATTTGGGGGTCAATGAAGTGTAAGTGGAGGTCTATGTGATATTGGCTCTCATTAAATTAGATCGGGGGACTTTAATTTTAAAAGAAAATTTAATCAAGGGGAAACCAAATTTTACTTATTTAGCAGATTTATTTACTAAATTTAATGAGGTTAATTTGCCCTTACAAAAAAAGGTGACATCATAAATTATTTTAAAATAGGAACCATTTCAGTTTTTCTTTCCAGAGTTAAACTAAAGAAGTACAATACTGGAGGTTCGGAATTTTCTCAAATTAACCCAGACAGTCTGTCAGCACATTTTAACCTACGTTCAACATTTAACTGCCTTTTATTCAGATTTTGAAACCAGGTTTGAGAATGCTTTGACTATGATAATACCACAGTAGGCAATGAATTTATATGGCCATATAGAACAAAAAATATAGCATGACAACAGGAACTGATCGTGATATGCACTAATGAAGATTTTAAAGTTTGGAAACGGATGCCAGCAATTTTTGCTTTAAAAAGGCAAGCCTGTGATTTGTCCCGAATTATGGAATATCGTGAGGAAGTTTTTAATTATTTTTCCTAGTAAGAAGGAGTTTCAGCGCAGCTGCCAATCTCCAAAACAAAAAAGAAACTGGACACTACTAACAGAGGAGATTTAAGGTTAAACCTGACAAGATTGATACTAAATGTTGAAAATTTGTTATTGTAGCACCAGATTCATCCCTTCCATTAAAATCATGTGTGTTGTTTGGTTATTTTATTTAACAGTTATTTTATATATTAATTAACTTTTAATATTTAATTAATTAACATATGCTTTTTATAAACTTTTAACTCTAAACTTCATTAGTTATAAATTTAATTCTTTCTTTTAAAGTAGTAGCAGTACTAGCTGTCAAAAAGACATTTATGTTGATAAATTTGCAAAAATTCAATATTAATTAATCAGGGTCTACCCCATACCGAAAAACATGCCAAGGGGTCTAAGAGACAAAAAAAGTTTGGAACCTCTGATTTAAAGTTTTATACAGAGTGTTGCTGAATTCGACCAATAAATTCAGAGGGCTGATAGTTAACATGGGGACGACAAATTACCTTAGAATTTGGGGGCAAGCAACTTTTAGTCGGAGTGGTTCGAAAAAACAATTATGAAGGGTGTGATGCCAGGTGGAATGAAAAGGGGCAATAAGAGGGAAGAAATACATTTATTAGACGTAAAGCATGTTTATAATACGAACAATGCATGCCTGCGTGACATCAGAAATGCAAAAACAAGTGATTGTCACAGGGTTTGTTCGAAATTGCGGTCGCGTAGGTCATAGCACAGCTGACACTGATGCACAAAATATTGTCGGACACTTTCAAACAAATCCCGGGTGCTGGCGATATCAGCTGAAGGAACCGGGATATGTAGCATGGAGTCGGTTACGCACCGCCATCGAAAAATGATCTGGTGTTTCATCGCTCTTGAATCACACGTTCTGGTGCGCGGTGGCCAGTACTTTCTGTAGCAACTCTAGGAGAACATGCTGTCGGAAACAAAGTATTTTGCGCCATTGAGGTAGTATATGTATATCTCGCATTCGTTTGGCCACTTCTCTCGTCTGGCTTCATCGTCCTCCCAACTGCTACGATTATCGCGATTTTTACCGACTAAAGGTGGCTTATGATTCCATGTTCTGTGGAGATTTGTCATTCTCATGCTGCCTACTATCTCCCCCTCTGAATTTATCGGTCGAATTCGGCAACACCCTGTATATGTATGTGTGTGTCGTGAGTCTCTAATTTAAGAATTCTTCTAAATTTAGTTTCTTCAATATATTTTTACTAGATGTGTACTATTTTAGTAAACATTTAGATACCATAGTGTTCAGGCAAACAATCTTTGACCAATTAAATGTTAAAACTTGGTAACTTAACTGAAAAATTGCTAGATAGCATTTAATACACCAATTTTATGCAATTTGGAATACGAAACAGAAATGAAACTCCAAAGCTGATATTGCGACATACAAAATACTCATTAATTTTTGGTAGTTATGCTTTTGTAATCGGTTTCTTCCTGAGTATAAGTATAAAATAAAATATCTTATTCAGAAACCGATTCAGTTGCCCATGCACGATGAAAAGCAAAACAAAACGCAGAAGATTATGTCGACAGCAAAGAAATCTTTTTGTACAGATAGCTGGAATCACATTGTACTGTTATAGCATTATTTGGCAGAATCCTCTCTGGAAAAAGATAAACTCGAACAGGTAAAAAAGGAGTCTCGTTGGATGAAATAAATCCCAAATAAGTCTTCGGTCACTAGATAACGAAAAGGAAATGTAACCAATATCTGCTGCTTCGAAAAATATCCAGAAAACCTTAACCAAGAGTAAATACAGAAATAAAAACAGCAATGTATGTGTTATTTTTAATCATTCGTTGGTTTCTTTGATCGTGTAGGATAAATAATATGACCCTTGTTTGTATGGAATGTTGGTTATAAAAGTAAGAAGAAACATATTTTTCTGTTCTGTACTTTAATAGACCTTTACTTTAATTCATGCATATGCTTCTTCAGGAGATAACAATATTCATTTAGAGTGTATGAATAATGAAACACGTGACGTATGTTATTTTTCCTGCTGCAATATTCCCCTTGTGAAAAAATTGGCTTTTACGAAGCAAAATTTTGCTTCTCAACATGAACTTGAAAAATAAAATTATAGGAACCATAGAAGATGTGACCAGGGTAATCAAATTGGAGACTTTATAACAATTGGTGACAAATTTGACTAAGAATAGAATATTGCCAAGGAATCCTCGAGGAGGCTCTAGGATCGATCCTTCTAGACTTTATCTGCCAGAATTTCTGTCAGTGGGATTGTTCCAGACAGTCACTTTTGAAATGTTGTAAGGCTAGTTTATAACGAGTGCCTTCTGATTTATAGGAAATAATATGCAATTATATTTCTTTCTGTGTATACTTCTATTTCTGTCCTTGTAGTTATTCATTTTATCCATTAATAAATCTGTTATTCAAATCAATGAAGTCGTCGGCAACTCTTACCCGCGCCAATTTGTAACAGAATGAGCGTAAATGTTGCCGTGATCCTCAATGCTTCTTGTACGCCAAATTATAGAGATATTCCACTACGTTCTCTTCTGTAGAAAGTAGAGCCCAAATTTTAATCATTTTTTTTTAAAAAGAGAGAATAATATTACAAATTATGAATAATGTTATGTATTATTATCGAGAATGCACGGACGAGATTGTTGTTTGCATGGAGAGATTTTCTTTTTTGGCTGCATATCTTGGCATTTGGCGATGTTTTTTTAATTTGACAATAAGCACCTTTTGTAACATTTAAAAAAAATAAAGTATATCATAGCCAACTTGATTGGTTTCAAGAGACTAATATCGTCAGAAAATATGAGACATAGCCATCCTGTGATGATTTAATTTTGGGGTATTCGCGTAAGGGGTGGGATTATCTAAATGATGAAAACATTATGTAATTTTAACAAAACCCTTTTTTTAAAAAACTTAAATTACTTAATTCTAAATAACAACTTTCTTAAAGTGAGAATAAGCCAAAAATTTAAAACCTTATTTTCCCAAGTCAGATCAAAACTAGAATATTTATCTTAATTATATTAATTTAATTTTGCCCAAATCTAATTTCCCTATACAAAATATTCCCCTTTTATAAGTCCCCTTTCCCTTTCCCTAGGTTGAAAAAAATTTCCTATTATGTTAATTTTAGATGAAAAACCCCTAAAAGCTTTCTTAACCCCTTATTTTTAATTTGGCAAATGAGCGTATCCTTTTTTTCAAAGCTGTATGACGTCTAACCTTTTTTCCCCAAAAACAATTCCGCACTAAATTTTCTAGGTTTTCCCTTTTATTTTCTCCCCAAAAATTTTATATCCTTTTAAAGTATATCTCTTTTTGCATATTGGGATCCATTTCTCTTCTTGGTATTAGGTTGGAAAATTTTTTCCCCAAAATCGTGACCAAAAAAAGGGAACCCTTGGGGTTATTTTTTAGAAAAAAAAAGGGGAAAAATGTCACAAATAGACCAAATCTTTTTCATGATAGAGAGTTTATTTTCATAAATTTGGTGAACTATTTATGTACCTTGTGAAAGGGAAATATTCATAATATTAATGCATAAAATATGCATACAGGGGGATTATAATTATTCCACATTCAAAATCCTGTATAAAAGGATTCACTGATCAGAATGTGATCTCAAATTTGAACTGAATATACTTGAAATAGGGGGAAACGTATAAGTTAAGAAAAAAAAAAAAATCATTGGCGTTTTTATTGTTGCTTTTTAAGCAGTTTTTGGCCCAAAGACAATTAGAAACCGAAATTTCCCGTACAATGTTATACGAGGTTGCCGTGATGGAAGGACTTTTCACTAACACTGCCACAACTGCTGAATGATTTAGAAGTAATATTTTCCGTCGAAAGACCAAACAGTTATGCACATTGAACAGTACAATTGGTCTAATGGGTGACTCACGTCAAAGCCGTCTTAATTCGATTCAAAATGCCGCTTATTGTCGAATCCACTTTCGTTATCCCTCTTACAGCGCTATCTATTGATACAATTTGGAATTTTTTTCTTGTGCCATACCATTTCTCCTCTTTTCAAGTATATTCAGTTCAAATTTGGAGTCATTCTGACCAGTGGTTCTTTTTTTTACAGCATATTGAATTTGGAACTTAAATTATAATCACCCTGTATAGCATAACTAACTCGAGTGAATTCAAGAAGCTAATATCATCACTAAAGAGTTTCAATCTTTTTCATGATAGATCATTTATCTTTATTTTAAGTTTCTTCTAATAAAGTTAACCATTTATGTACATTGTGAAGGCAAAAATTTATTTATTAAGACATATAATCTCTCTATCTCTTTATATATATTGCTACGTTGATCGGGGTTCGAGGATTTTATACAAATCAGTCGCAAAGAACAAGACAGTTCTTTAGGAGCGATGGAAATTTATTGTCGAGAAAAAAAATCTTTTTAAATACAGGATTCAGCAGCAAAAATTCCCCGGGGTAAATATCAGAAGGGTCTTCACGCCTTCTATAGTGCTCGAAAACAACTATCGGGGTCTAAAAAAAACATGTAGTAAAGATTATTCGCAAAAACACTTGTCGTCCTTTTTCCCCAAAAGCCAGGTTTAAACGCTAATTGCCCTTCACGGTCAAGGCCAGACTACTAATCGCTAGTCAAAAACAATAAATTACTAGTCAAAACAAGACTAACTCAGTATCGGCGAGCAATTTTCCCCGGGTTTTGGCCTCGCGGATCCCCTAGAAAGATCTTGTTTTGGGCATATGTCCCAGAAATTGGGGAATTTCTCCACCAATTTCTAGAAGAACCGCCCCCGGTTCCCCAACTGCCCAAAAGGGGCGCCAAAGTCGCCAAAAAAGATGCCAACTTAAACTCTATCACCAAAAATTTCACCAAGTTCCCCCTTGGAAACGCCATCAATAATGTAAGGAACGGCGTTGCTTGCGAATATTACAATTTAAAATAAAATAACATAGAGTAATATAAATGCATTACACATCGAAATACAAACTATTTACACTGTTTTAGACAAATTTCATTTGAATATATACAGAAACTTGTAGAGTCCAAAAAACTTATGTGCGTGATTAACAACATAACGTAGATAAAATACCTTACAGTGTCATTGATATGCAAGTGTCGTTCACGATTAAGAATCACTTCTTGACTTCACTTCACTTGTACTACTTGACAAATTGAATTACCATTCCTCGAAATACTGCAAATAAGGTTCCCTTTCCACCTGATAAATGTCTCTAGTAATTAAGGCGATCCAAGGAATCTCAATTAACGGCAGATCGTTGAATAATGCTTTGCAATCGCGTCAATGTTATTTAATTAAGCAAAAGGAACTATTTGGAATGAATATCTCTAATTTCAAGGGGCATTTGTTGCAGCTTTGATTATATTATGCTGAGTTAAATGGTTCCAGTATGTAGAATGTTTATGGAGGACGTTGAAGAATGCGAGGAAGTGTGTTTACAGGAAGTCACTAAACGTTAAAGAATATATTATTTTAACAAATAACTAGACAACTAGTGAATTCTCTCTCTAATTGTTGTATTTCCTAAAACTATATGAGTTAAAAAAGGGAAAAAATATTTTAGTACTAATAGTTACCCACCCTCTTCACTCGATATTTTCCTCTGAAAACCCGTCGTGTAGAGGGGGCCGATGCACTTTAAATCTGTTGAGCTCAAAGTCCCTTTGTTGGCGTGGAGGGGTAGTTTGAAGAGGGGGTGCCATCATCACCACATGGCCCCAAGCTTTTAAAAAATTTCCCAATCCATTTTTCCCAAAAGCCTTCCGGGGGATGTTATTTAAAATAAAAACAGCCTCTATTTCCCTTACCGGATATTTTTTTAATGTTGTATCGCATTATATTGTTTTTAAGGAATTGTGACAATTAAGTTCTAATCTTAAGCTTATTTGATTGTATTGAATAGAATTCTTACAGCCCTCACCTTTTGATTTAAAAACAACAGAACTTGATTTTCTAAAAAGGAAGAATTTTTATCATTTACGTCCCTGTGTAAATTTCCACAAACTCTATTTTTAGTTGATTTCCACTCAACAAAAGAAACATGTCAAGTTTGTGGGTGTAATCCCCGTAAAGGGTTTTTATCTATGCTGCTTAAAACAACCCCACTTGGGGTCCCAATTTGGTAAAAAAACCCGTTTTTTTCGGTTTTTTACTCAGCAAAAAAAAACTTTTTTTAATAAAAATTTCAAGTCTATAGGTCTAATAAATCAAAAACAGGAAATTTTTTTGTCCATATCGTCTCTTTAAATCCCTCTCCCCAACACGTCTTGAAAACGATTTCAGTAGGCCCATTCATAGGGGCTTTATACTCAACAAAAGAAACATACCTTCCAAATTTCAAGTCTGTAGGTCTAATAGCGTAATGTGCTTTCATGCCACAGGTCCGGGGTTCAAATCCCGGGCTGGGCAAGGTCGACTCAGCTTTTCATACTTTCAGTGGATCGATAAATGAGTACATAGCTTGCTTGGGAAATTAATCCATGGGGGTTTCTCGTCAGACTGACCATCAGACCGGAATATCTGCACATGCACCTCAGTGTGCAAGGTCACGAAAACTGAGAGGGGCACAGTAGGCCTTAGCTTTCATGGGCTGTTGTGCTGCTTTTAGTTTAGGTCTAATAGTTCAAAAACGAGATATTTTCGTCTACAACGCCCCTAACTTCCAACAACACGTCTTGAGAGATGATTTCTATAAAACCCGTTCATAGCGAATCTCTACTCAACAAAAGGTACATACTTGCCAAATTTTAAGCCTCTAGATAAAATATTTACGAAGTCCTCGTAATGAGGGATTAAGTGTGTGAGTCGCTTTTTTTTAATATATATATATAAGTATAGATAAATTGATGAGTACATGATAGGTGGTAGGGAAATTTCAGGAAGGTTTATAGAAAAATAGAGAGGAAAGAAAGCTGAAAAAATAGCTAAAATAAGATGTATTCTGAAGAAGGCTTTTTTTTTTGCTAAATGTGACTTCGATTCTGCCGAAAGATTTAATTCTTTTTTCTGGATTTTTACTCCTACAGTTATCTTTAAAAGTTAATCGTAAAAAAAAACAAGTTAAAATCTCTGCATTTCTACTGTTTATGCATTGTTTAAGATTATTCAAACCTAATTCCCGTCTACTCGCCATTACAATTTCATCCACAAAAAAAAAATGCCAATCCTAAGGATTACTTCTATTTTCTCTTCAATTTTAAACTAGTACATCCATTTAAACGCAATAAGGTGAATCCGCGGGAGGAAAAAATTTTTTTTTTTTGCCTGATTGCACTTTTTATTTCAACTTTGTAAGTATTTTTATATATTCTGAAAAGATTTAGAAACCATAGACGAATCATTTAAATAAGCATAAAAGCGCTCGTTAAAATAAAATGTGCAGATAGAATACTTTTTTTTAACTCTTTCTGAAGCTCTTGAATGGATTCAAGCAACTACGATAGAAAGTTTGAGAAAGAAATTTCATAGGTACATTCATTAGTACAAATTGGTTCGTAGGCAGAATCATTAATCATTAAACTTAAGTCGTTTACTATTCAGTTATTAAGTTTAATAGATGAGATGGGACAGTTTGCCACAAATTTACGTTTCACTGATCCATACCATATGTAACAAAAGGAAATACAGTCAAACTTCCATATAACGAACCTCTATTTTACGAATTTCTCTATTTTTCGAATTTTTCTGGAACCAAGAACGTATTTTCTTTGTAAAATAACCTCCGAATAGCGAAGTTCATTTTCTATTTAACGAACTTTTTCTTTTGTAATTCGATTTTTTCTCTCTCTATTTTTAAAATAATTTCAGGACATTTTCAAATTATTCTTTCTTTTAGCCCCATTTTTTGGGGATCAATGACCTTGAACTGGTACTACCAGGTGCCTCGCTCGCCTACAGCAATGAAATGGCCATAAATTTCAAACAGAATCCAGATCTTCCAGATATAAATTATTTACACTATTTTAAGATGTACAATGAGGCTTGCATAATTTGTACAATGGTGGCTGACTTGTCAATAAGCGAACAGGGTAGCCTCCACCCCCAGTATTCATCAAAAAATCTAAATAAAGACTTTGAAAACTAAATTATGAGGTTCTTTAAATCTAACAGCATTTTTTTATGAAGCATTTTAGCACAGGAATCAATTCTGTTCCTACTACTTGTACTAATCTACTTAGTCCAGTAATAGCTCTGATTTGACCGAAGTGACCATGATTTACATGAGAAGCTACTAATCCTTGCTTATCATAGAGTTGTCAGTAATGCTGCATAAACTGCTTTATCTATGAACGTGTTTATCTCTTTGGAAAAGACTTAGCGAAACACCTATACAGTTGTGTGCGGGGATTAATATTATGAGGTGGGATTATTGAGGAAATTCTCATCTCACACATACGAAGCTTTTGGTTCCTCTTACAAGTCTTGTGTGTCCTTTTCCATGTGTATTCTAAGTAAACTGTAACTACTTCCAGAACACTTAAAACGGAAGAATATATTTCATTTTGAATAGAGTACCACAAATGCCTTAATAGAATGGATTATATAACAAGATATGTTTTGGGATATATTGTATATATATATAGCCGGAAGTGGTTTTAGTTACAAAAATGATACTTGTGGTATGTCTTGCTTTCATGTTGTGATATAAGCCCCACTTTGGTGACCGTATCTTTGATTGTCAGCGTGAGCTAGAGGTGTAGGGTTTTCAAAAGGAATAGACATTTTAAATTCTTAATATGTTTTAAAAGAATAAATTTAAATTCTAATAACAATTTAGAAAATTTAAATAGAAAGAATCTAGAATGAACAAACACACACAAAGATAGTTAAAAACCGAACCCTAACAAAGACCACTTTCTCTAAATAATTATTCAAAAACCCCCTACTCTACTTCAATAATATTTCAAGTCTAATATCAAATAATCAATCCTACCTTAATCCAACTAAAATTAGATTTCTATATTGGAACGTCTGGGGGGGTGCAATGGTTCCCAAAAATTGGTTTTACTTTCCAGGCTTTACAGTGGCTTCAATTCACGCTTGTATCTCTTCAAACATAACTTTTTCCCCAAATTGCCTCCTGCTTTGAAACTTCTTTCTTTTAAAAACTATCTTATTTGCATTTCTTGTTCACATTTTTCTTGTTGGGTTTTGGTTGGAAAAAAGGTTTCCATTAATCTTGGACCAAAAGCCAGAGGTTATTTAAAGAAAAGGCTGGCCCTCCAAATTTTAGTCAAAATGGACAGTAATTTCAGTGGAAATCTTAAAACAACAACGGGTTTTTAGAAATAGGATTAAACGAGGTATTTAAAATATACCATCCATGGATTTCTTTATATATATATATATATATATATATATATATATATATATATATATATATATATATATATATATATATATATATATAATATATATATTTATAAAAAGGTTTGTATCACAGAGATGGTAAATTCACGGTGTGTTAAAGATCTACTATACTAACGAGTTTGTTATTGCCGAAGGTATCCACTAAAATACCTTCTCTCTTTGTCCTGGATAGCTACTGTTAGAGAAATTACACCTTGGGCTGTTGATGCAATAAACATGTTGTAACACATGTTACTGGTGTTTGGGGGTTCGGCAAAGATCAACCATAGCACTTTTAAACACAATTTTATTTATCCCTTTTATTTAATCAACCAACACAACAAAGGGTAGGAAATGCGCTTAATAAATACTTGTAAGAGCAATCGCATAGGGCTTAAATCTACTAACATATAATTTAGATTTACCAGACTGACTTCTGGAGCACTCTTGACTCCTACGCTTCAATTCTTTGTAAATACCGTGCTTAACTATACGACTCCGATCGTAAATCTTGTTCACAATTTAATCACTTTTGAGCTCTAACTATCAACTTTCGACCATCATCACTTACACAAATGACAAGGCTTAAATAGAAGAACTCATTTAACTAAATCCCGACTTCTTCTTCGAGAGGGAACGTTTTCAACAGAACTTACAGTTAAAAACAATAATTTTACGCAAAAGGGTTAGTGGAAGATTCGGGATAGATCCGTTACAATGCTCAGCTACAATATTCTATTTCTTAATTCTTTTTAAACAGAACTATTGAGTAATACATGTCTCCAAAAGCACTTCGAAAAACATGAAAGCACTGTTTTTAGACATTGTAACAATTACTATTTTTTTTCGTTATAATCAAATCAGTCATTTTTAATACCAAATTGGCACATTTTGACCTGTCCCTCCCCCAGAAACTAGGTTTGTCGTACAACTTTTACTACTCCCAGAAAAAGAGCGGAACCCAACTGGTAATACATTGTTCCCAAAAAGTTCGCTAAGACAAAAACAAGTGTCAAGTAGTCTGGTTATAATATAAAAATATCAAGCAACAAAAAAGCCGGTCAGTTTGAAGACTATTTTTTTCACTTCACTTCCTTGCCTTAATATATAGTGTCTCAATAATAAAAAGAAGTTTTCTTTTGTAAAAGGCATGTGGAAGTCTGTCTTCGTTGCCGATATGTCTGGTTTTGTATTTTATATATTGACTACCTCTCTTTTTGAGTAATAGTAATTCATCTTCCTCAAACTTTTTTTGTCCTATTCAAGTCTCCAGCACAACCAGTATTTCTATTACTACTACGTCTGCTTATATCAATAGGGAGCAAATTTTTGTCATGTTTATAAAAATGGAGTCTGAACGTTCATGTGGTGGTAAAATTCCGAAAAAGAATATTTGAGACTGCATTCTCAAAACTACATGAAATCACAAATTACAGAAAGTTTTATTTTATTAGTTCTTTCTAGATTTATTAAGTGTTTTTATTCACGCACACACTGAAGCAATACGAGGGCTTTTGTGGATAAAACTCGTAATTTTGAACATAAATCAAGTGATGAAGAAGACACCTTAGATGGCTCCCCACTGTCCAAAATTCCATGAGTGGGTGTTCATTAGCGTCGTGCTATAAAGCAGCATTCGAGCTACTGGTGACGGACCTCGTGATTTTGAGCCATTGTCAAGTGACAAGGATGACACCTGAGCTGGCATAACTCCCGAACTTCCACTTCACGACTACAGGAGGACTTTGAGCCTCAGCATATTTAACGTGCATGAGCCCCTATATACTCTGGGTCTTCAGTGGCACTGGGACTGGGCCTTGTGACGTTTTAGCGTCACGCATCTGAAAAATCGGCTTTTTGTGGTTAGGATAACAGCTTTCATATCCACACATGCAACCCTAAATGTTGTGGGTCTTATATTCTCTCTTCGCCCCGGAAACCTTTGACGGTGAGAAAACCCACCCGCCCACGAGTCGGATGTAATTTATGGATAAAAAGGCAACAACCGGAGAGGACAGGGAGTCCGTTGAAAAACACCGAAGAGAATAGTTGTATGACTTCCTTCCCTCACAAATATTACGTTCTGAACTCAAATAAAGTAACCAATATTTTAAAAACTTTTATTGTAAATGTATGAACTGTAATTAATAGCTGTGACGTAAATAAACCAATTATTTAATTTCTTAACTATCTCGCTACCACTAACTTATCAAACGTCCCAGCCTCATGACAAACCGGCCTCAAGTCCGTGACCATGACCACCAGGCTACGATCTAAACTTCCACTCCATGTCAGTATGAAGACTTTGAACCTGTGCAGATTTTATACGCATTAGCCTACGGGTAGGTCTTCGATGGCAACAGGACCCGAACCCATGACTCGACAATGCTGGTCATGAGTTCAAGACCAGGACTACTCGACTCAGTGGCCATAGATTTCACATTTACCAGCCCCAATACAATACACAGTGTATTTTTGTTGGAATCAAGAGTCTATTTTAAAGTAAACCAAAGTAGAGTTCATATTCTATAGGATTCTTCATTCATTGTTTTTTCTTTAAAATATAGCAGTAGAAAAGTAATTGTATAATAGGATTCACAGAAACATCCGGTATAACGGTTAGCGACGCTGATTGCTGTGCCGTAGGGTCTGGGTTCGAATCTCGGAGAAGACATGGATGTTTGTAGATGTATAGCACCTTCACGGCATGGGGGTGCTATAAATAGCCCCCCTATCCCCGTTGCCCCGCAAGTCCTTTCGTGTGGTTGGTGGAAGGGCAAGAGAAGTGGGAGGCCCCTGACCTCCCCAGGTGTCCTTTCTCAAAATTAGGGTGGAAACGAGCCGCATTCTACTGTCACCTGTGTGGTGCTCAAAGCTACGGCTAACTACAGGTGTCACTTAGAAATTTGTCATGAGGAATTTCGTGGGGCACGATCTGGCTTTTACCAATCAGGTGGCCTCAGTAACAACAATATTTTATGTGATTAGTCAATCATTAATTGATTTGAGATTTCGAATTACGTTCGGAACTGTGACTTTTTATAAATGCATATGTGAAATGCATACAGTTTAAATTTTTAAAAAAATTTTGGTATCATTTGAATTAGAATATACATGAAAAATTATTTTAAGATTATTAATACAGGAACAAATTATTTAATTTTAATTCAATATTTTAGCAAATAATGAAGAGAAAATAGTACATTTCAAGATATTCTCCTTTTATGAATAATGCTTCTATAACAATAATTATTTGCTTATATATAGCTAAAACATCTGTACAGAACTTGAACTGGGATTTTTAAAATGCATAATTTAAAGTGGATTTATTTATATTTTAATGTAACAGAGAAAAAAACCGGTTATTATTTTGAATGACGTACTCTGAAAATAGTGTGAATTTTTCAAAAACACAAGTTCAGGCAGTATATATGTCACAGGAAAGTTATGAAATTAGGACTTTCATCGAATTCCTAACGGAGACGATCAATTCACGCAAGATGTTAAAATAATGTCTCTTTGTGTGGTTACTTACATAAGGGTAAGGACCCTTATGTAAGTAAGTGATTTGATCAAATCCCCGAATTGTTTTAGTCAAGTGATGAAATGAACAAGTCAGCCATTTTTTTTTTAAAGATATGGGGTTGATATTTAGGGGATCGGTAGTACTATCTGTATGGTTAGGAAGTACAAGGACTCGACTCTCCAGGTGTCTCTCCCCCTCCCCCACCTGGACAGCATTTTGCCAACGCAAATCCTGACTAGTTCATTTCATCATTTCACTGAAATAGTTCGAGGTTTGATAAAATAACTTTCTTTCATTATGGAAATGACATTGAAGAGACGTTATTTTAACATCGTGTTCCGATTAATCCTATTCCTTAGGGATTTCATGAAATTCCTAATTTCGTCATTTTCCTGCAACACATATACGTTCTAGATATATATAAGCAAAATATTATTATGGGACCATTTTTTTTATAAAAAGAGAATGCTTAGAAAATGTCATTTTTCTTCACTTCTTGCAAATAATTGCCTTTCAATGACTTTTTTCTTGCATTAAAATTTTTTAAAAACAATTTTATTCGTATATTCTTGTTCAAGTGACACTAAATATAAATAAAATTGTTCTTTTGTACGATTTTTCTGAATTATGATTTCCAACGTACTCAGTCACCTTAATAAAGAGTTAATAATAAAGAGTTTTATCGTATTTTCATAATTATATATAGTTGAACCAACTGAAATGATATCACCAATAGATAGTACTAAAAAACTCTTTTCAGATAGACCTTATATAAATCAAATATATTCCACATGTAAACTTATATCATTAATGCAAGCTTAATATGTATCCAATTCAAAATGATATTTTACTTTAATTTGAAGATTTAATACCTTTTTCTTTGTTATAATTCTTCGTTTATTAACTTAAACTTGTGCCAATGCATTTACCGTATTTATTTGAATCTAAGTGGCCATCGATTCTAAGCCGCTCACCAAATTCTCAACAAGTTTTTATGAAAAGTGAAAAATAGTGTAAGAGTTTATATATATCCAATTTTACGAGATTTAAATAAATTTAAAATGAGAGCTAATACGAAATGAATAATTAGTTATTTTAACCAGTATGAAACTTTGAAATACATCCATGAACCCGTAATTGCTCAAATTGCCCCATCGAATGAATACTTTTTCCCTTTCGATTCTAAGCCGCACCCGATTTTCAGTAGCATTAACATAGAAAAAAAAGCGCAGCTTAGATTAGAGTAAATAAGGTATATCAATCAAGCAGTAAACCGGTTGCAAAATTTTTTTATTTAATCACATTTAATTCTAGAAAAATAAAGTTTAATAATTGAAAAGAGTTTATTCCGTTTATATGTACAAACGAATGGTAATTTTCCATTCCATAAAACATTCCTAAGATTTCTATTTTTTTCCAAAAATATTATTTCATCATAATATCATTCAAAATTTTTGTAAATGGTTTAAATTAACTGAAAATATCAAAGCATGGGGGAAAAATGATAAAACCTGCAAAATTTATTGCTCATTTTATTTATCAATGACATAAATTCAACAAAAAGTTTAAGGCCAAACACTGAAAATTTCCATAACACATCGATTCTAAATGTAATGACACTTCCAAAAAGGGGTTAAAGTTAATGGTTAAATGACAACCAAGGAAAAAATATTACACTAATATCAAAACTTCAATGACAATTTTTGAAAAAAATTATGCCAGTATTAGATAAAGAATATGTTTGTGATGACTTGACAAGGATATGTATGAAGTTCGGTAAAATATTATACACAATGGGGATTTTTTTTATCCCTGTTCCTTTTCTTATGATTTGTGTCTTAAAAATTGAAAAAAAATTATAAGCATTTTATCGTCGTTTTGTGTTATATTTTTTCCTTGTCCTGTTTAAAGATACAGACAATAAGGCTATGAATGACATTCAATGACTTGTAAGTGAAAAGTTAAATGTCTTTATAAGCTTTAATTACAGATAACTTTTATCTTTCTAATTTATTGTGAAATAAAAATCATTTTTGAATTAATAGATGTCGAAAGTATTTAATGTAATCGAATTTTTTTCACAATTATATATATAGAAAGTATTTTGATTTTTTTCAGTAAAACTTTTATGAATTCTATTAAATTTGTATTTAACTTGTAAAAATGAGCATGGTCCATTTTATGAAATTTATCAAAACTTCAAAAATTAACTGTTCCAAATGATTGTTTAAATCTATTATGACCAATTAGTCTTTTTAAGGTATCTGACTACGTTCGGAACCATGATTTAAAAAAACCCGCATAAATGGATAATTTTCATGATATTTAGTGTCACTTAGATTATAATGCATGTATAAAATTGTTTTAAGGACATTATGACAAAAAAATTATTTAAATACAATATTTTGGCAAAAAATTAACTTAGAATAACCTTTTTTCCAAATGTTCTCCTTTTGTAAAAATGCTCTTATTGTATTAATATTTTGCCTGTATATATAGCTCAGACCTCTGTACAGAGGCTCAACTGTGATTTTTGAAAATTCAATTATTTTCAGAGTTACAACCGTTTGAAATAATTATCGGCGTATTTTCTTAAAATTTCTCCCTTCTGTTTTCGTAAAACATGGATAAACCGACTACCGAGTTATGCATTTCAAAAATTCTAGTTGAGCCTCTGTACAGAGGTCTTAGCTGAATACAGGCAAAATATTAATACAATAGAAGCATTTTTTACAAAAGAGAACATTTGGAAAAAAGTTTATTCTAAGTTAATTTTTTGCCAAAATATTGTATTTAAATAATTTTTTTGTCATAATGTCCTTAAAACAATTTTATGCATGTATTCTAATCTAAGTGACACTAAATATCATAAATATTATCCATTTACACGCTTTTGCAAAATCACGAGTTCCGAACGTAGTCGGATACCTTAAAATTAAATTCTTTCCATCCATACACATACCAGGGATAAGGAGGCCCTGTACTTAAGGCTGTGACCTTCTTGGCTTGTATTTTCAACCCTTTGACATGCAAGGACCATTCATTTCCTGTGCTATTGTAGACTTTGACGCCTCCCAGACGTCAAGAACTGTTTCTTTACGGGAATCATGTATTGATTCTGTTCTGTTTTAAACGCTGAAGGTTATCACCCCTTTTTAACTTGATTAAATGTAATATAATAATGCATATTTAAAAATAAAATGTCCTGTTTCTAAGCTTACACATAATTGTTTAGTTCGACAAAATTGAACGGTATTCTCCGAGCGTTTTAAATTCAGCTTTATTTTTAAGTCAATGTTAAGGCTGTCTTCGGTTAATGTTAAATCATAGGACCCGAATTAGGTACATTTTTTCAGATTTTAATGAAATGAAAAATTAATTTTATATTTTCTGGCTTCACTATCCCTTAGAGAACAATATATTTTATCATTCTTCACTTTTTTGACCGAGCTGAGCCATTTTTTTCTGAAGTAAAATGTGTTTCGCGTTTTTTTCTCCTATACCATTAAATGAACTGTCCTTTCACGTGCTAAAATGAAAAAAAAAGTAATATTCAAGGAATATTTTGAAATTTTAGAAACACTATCTTGTTAACAGATGTATAAGTTATAATATTGCGAGTTGTCATGAAAATTGAGGCATTTTTCTGTCTGAAAATGTGCTCCGCGTTTAGTTCAGGCTCTCGCACTTTTGCCAAAAACAGCCTTAATTTGAATCACGAGTTCGAATCTGATACCATCGAAGATGTATTGTACACAATAATGACCATTGTTACGTTGCAAAATTTTCATCATGAGTAGAGTAGAAGTTGAGCCCGTGAGGGAGGAGTTTATGAGATGTCAATCATCACATAATTGTGGTTCAGAATTCTTGGATCTAACCCTGAATGTTTATTAATATCAAGACAGTAGTGGCCACGGTTCACGAACTCGTATCCAGTGTTCTTTCTGCCTAAAGCTGGCCACAACCGGTTTGCCCGACTTCTGTACTGATTCGGGCACTGATGTTTTCTTTTTTCTATCTTTGATTTTCACATATTTGTCATTCTTACAGTGAGATTATTTGTGCTAGTGTTGTGATATGGCCGTTCTATGGCGACCATATCTTTGATTGTCAGCGTGATTTAGAGGTGTGGGATTCTCGAAATGAATCGACATTTTAAAATTCTTAATACGACTTTATTAAGAATATAACTTAAATTTCTAATAAAGTTAGATAAACTTATATTAAGTGAGAATAAACCAAACACACAGCTGTAGTTAAACCTGATCGCGTAACTTGGATCACTTATCTAAATAATTATATTATCCGCTTACTTTCAATTCTGATAATATTACGTCCTAATATCAAGTAATCAGTCCTACCTTGATTCGAGCTAAAGTTTAATCACTGCTGAGAGACTTTTAGGCACGCGTGCAATAGTATGCACCTTGTAGTAATGGCTAGAAATCTGGGTAATCCTTTGATAGGCCGTCAATTACACTCTATCTCTTCTAAACATAACTTTCTCTAAATTGCCCTCATGCTTACTAAAACTTCTGTTCTTTTAAAGGCTATCTTATTTGCATTTTACAAATGCATTTCACTTCTTGGATTTGGGTTGGAAAAGATTTGCCATTAATCTTGGCCGTCAAAGAACCCAGAGGTTATGTTACAGAAAAGGCTCGTGAGCCCGTCACAGTGTTTTTAAGAGATGCAGTTTGTCCATGGTACTGAAATACTTCTCATCCGGGATTTTCTTTTTGATTAAGGCGGGAATTTTTCTTTGAAGGCAGGGGAATTTAGATTCATGAAAATATTCCATGAAGAACAGTAATTGGCAAGGCGATGTGGAATTTGTTGCTTGAAAAAAAAATGAAATTGATAAGATATTTTAAGAAAACCGATATTGTCTCTGTCCCTAATAAAATGTAGGACCGAGTATTACATTATGCTTCAAATTGTGTGTACACACAAAATTCTCTACCATTTGAAAAAAAAGGTACGAATTATGAAATGTTTTTGCATATATGAAAGAAATTCCTTTAAGATATGTAAAACATTCTTCGTAGCATGTAAAGTGTCTTATTATAAATTACAGTTTTAAAAGACTAATATAAACACCTTTTTATAGTTAATTGAATTAAGTTGTAACTTAATCTTTTAGTCGCCAAGTCTGGAATTAGAGGCCAATTCTGGAAATGGGATCTGAAATTAGTCATCAGATGCGGGATGAGATCTGAAAATTGTAAATCGTTAATCCTGTGGTCCTGATCAGGACAAAAATTATTAAATTATTGTATTGTCATCGGTCTTGAACAAGTGAGCAAAATTTCGAATTAATCTGACCTTTTTAAAGTGGGCAAAATCGAGTTCAAAGGTTCCATTACATACAAGTGAAGCTTATAAAAGGGTGTTAAAAAGCAAGCATTTTGGAATTTTTGTGTTCCACAATTATAAAATTAAATAAAAGCATGGAAACTTCAAAATTGAAAATTAAAATAAAATTCTTCCATTTTCGCATTTTGTTAAGTATTATGCTTAGTTCTATGCAATAAAAAAATGTGCCCTTTTTTTGGAACATTTTGGGCAAATAATTGACCGCTTAAGGGGTTAAAACCTAAGAACTTAAGGTTTAAAACTTAGAAACTTAGATTTTAAGAAGTCTTATTCTAAAAAAATATCGATCACCAAGTTCAAAACGATTTTATTCTCTAACATATGCCACATTCTTTCAATAAATATCGAACTGGTCTTTTTTCTACTGTGTCATTTGTGAATAAATCTAGACAGAGAAATAAGTGGCACTACATCCGAGAAGCGCAGTGACACAACTGTTTTATCTGGTTGGATAATAACAGTAGGGGACAAAACAAATATTTCTCCAGGTTTCTCCATTTTTCTAAGCATCTTATTTCCATTTACGATTTGGGTGCGCTCTGTATTTCGTCTGATATGCCCTATTGTTCTGATCAGTGGGGGAAAGCCTTTTTTTCTCTCTTCTTTGTTGTGTATCTCATTACTTTGAAACTTTCCTATCGTGTTATTTCATTGGGCACAATCAAGGAATTGACGGAGATAAGCAAATTGGTTTTATGACAGAACGGATTTATAGCCCCCGTTTTGGTGGAGTTGAGAGATTTTATCTTTAATGAAGCGTGTTTGGATTTCATTAAGTGGATAAAATGTGAATTGAGAGGAGGTAGTTCTAAGCGAATTTTCAGAGATTGGTTGGATTTTTAATAAAATATTCGCAAATATTTTATATTAAACCAAACATTTTATATATATTCTATATACTTTTTAAAAAAGAAAATAGGTTTTTATAAGTATAATTTTTTATATATATTAGATTAGGATTAAAATTAAATGGTATATACGCATTGTAACCTTAAGATATCGCCAAATACCGTGATACGCAGCCAGTAGTGGAAGCCGTTTGAACACAGTAATAATAACGGTGACATCATTTGGCGATATCTTTTGATTTGGCGAAATTGGTCGAAGATATAATACGTAAGTGCCGATTAAATTATTTGCTTGGAATCGTATAAAAGGGTTACAGAGATACGAATATCGTGTGTCACAAAACAAAAACATAATTTGTTACGAAGCATAGTTTTTTTATTCAAAATAACACAGGTGGACAAGATAGACGAAGTCTCATGGTCACTGTTACTTTTGATAAGTCCTGGTACCACTGAAAAAACCCGGGATTACAAAGACTGTTGCACATTAAATTTGTTGTGAATAAAAAAAAATCCTCATGTTGACGTGCAGTAGAATTTTGAAGAATGAGGTGCCTCTTTCGCACTTTTTTTTAATGTTTTATTAACAATTAAACAATAGCATTAAAAGAAATATATTTTATTTTGTCGAATTTTATGTTTAAATTTAAAATTTAGGGGTGGGAAGAATACTTCCCAATGAACCATTCACCGACATAAAGAAAATTAAAGTTAATGGTGATTATTTGCCATGAAAAGATGAGAAGCATGTTGCAATGTACAAGGGGATATCACATTCTGCACACGTGCAGCGAGTCTTCTTGTATTGTCCATTTCTGCGACATTAACTACATCGTCTATAGTTGGATACCATCTTAGGCATATGATTTCCCACACTGGCTAAGAGCATATCATCCGGAGCTACACTTTTCTTTCCTTAGAAGCTAGCAAGACGTCCTTTCCTGTTTCTTGAGGAATATCCGTCTATTAGCTGACGAGATAATGCTATACGGAATGTTAGCTGGTCTAAACTTGTTTCTTATACTCATTTGTCACAGAATGAAATTATTTATGACTGGAAATGTCAAAGGAAAACAAAAGATACGATGCGATCATTTTACAGATCTTCTTATTTGGTATCGTTCTTTTCTCTGATCGAAGCGATTAACTCTACCATGGTATCGTTATATACAGTGACAGCTTTTGGACAAGGTACTTCTTCTTTAGTACAATCTTTTTTGTTGTCATATTTACAGATCTCATAATCGCTGGATTATGTGCAGTAGCACAAAACTGAAGTGGGATTTAGTCTTCCTATCATTATAATAGCAAGGCCAACATATTACAATAGGTTGTTTTGTGCTTTCCCCAAGTGTATTTTGTAAGATCATGTAGATGGGAAGTAACTTTCCCAAGGCCCAGAAAAGGGTTGAAATAACGACGACCGCCACCATTAGCCATTGCATTGCTTCTAAGTGTGACGTTAATAATGAATCAATCAATCAAGTTGACCTAATATCTATGATAATAAATTCAAGAAATTTTAAGCAAATTTAAGTTGTTTTAGAAAACACAAATTATTGAGAATGAAAGGTCTTCTGAAATTGTATATATTGTGTAGTAGAATCTCGCTAGAATCACATGTGTATTTATTCTAAACAAAATTTTACGACTGACAGGAATTGTAAGGAGAATGACCAGAATTATGTATATTTCAATTGAAAATCTTGAGAATTACTTAAATTTTATGGATTGTTAGAGAAATTTTGAAAATTATATATAATACATGAAATATCGTGAAAATCTCTCTCTCACGAATACATAACGCAGAGTGCAAAATAAATCTTAAGAATTAATATAAACTGTTTGAGGCATCTAGAGAAAAAAAATTATATATAATGTAAAAATATTTTTGAGATTTACATGTATTGTGTGTAAGCGCATCATAGGGATTAATTCTAATTTAAAGCGAATCATGAGAATTTTATGTGAGGTAGATCACGTAAGAATTACATATTATTATAAGAAAAAAGACATTGAGAATTATATTTATTTAAAAGGAATCTTGGGAATTACACAGCTGATAAATAAAAGAGCTCATAAAGTTTCAGTCAAGTAAAAAGGTATCAGGGATAAGAATTAGTTTGTTTATAGGGGTTTTCGTCCAGATACGTGTAGATAATAAAAGAGAAATAATTTTGAGGATAATGTTGTGAATAAAGGAGATAAAGATGGAGAGTGAGATATACTGATTATTTTATTCTTTTGGGAACAACTATTCCTCATTATTTAGGGGAGAATGTTATCTCCAAATTTAAGCTTTATGGAAATACATTCTTTTCTTTGATACAATAATCTTATCAATAAAAATATTTGGTACTTGCGTTTATACCACTGATCAGTTTCACAAAACGGAAAAACATCGCCAAATACTGTCATCATCATCATAATAATTATTATTGTGTTTGGATAAGCGCTTGAATGGTGGCGGATATATTGCGGAACTTGGCGACGTCTTGGGATTTGGCGAAATTGGTCGGCGGTATAATGCGCACGTTCCAAATATTATTTTTGGAAAATTGCCCAAGAAGCTATTGAATTTCTCCCTCAGAATTAAAAAAATATTGAAGTTGGTAGGACATTCTCTATTTTTCAAATCATAAACATAAAAATGCAATAATTACTAAAAAATTCGAAATTAAGTAATTTTAATGGAAATAGGAAAAATAAATTATAATTTATATTCCAAATATAAAAATGTATTGTATAAACTCTTTTTATATATAATGAATAAAAAAAAGTAAATAAAAGAAACGAACTTACGTGTTAATTCAACATATTGGCGATTTTTGGCGAATTTCAAAACAAATTGGCATTTGATCTTAGGATTGTTTCAATAGGTTGCCACAAATCGTAAAACCTTTGGCGATTTATCCTGAAAATTGAGTTAATCTATAAGTTCCTATTTTAGAGTTATGTATAAGAATGAAATAAAAATAAAATAAATTTTTACACTGCTTTGAACATTTTTTTTAAAAAACGAGATTCACACAATTCAATTGACATTTTACACTTCCAAATGTGTAAAATGACTATTCAAGTTTTCTCATAAGAATGGGCTTATTTTCTAAATTTTTCTGTTTTTCATTCACTTACTCAGCCATTAAAAGTTTTCAGCAACGTTTCAGAATTCATATTCTTTTTCTGGATCAATTCCAAATACATTTCAACTGCGTTGCAACCATATTTTATATCAAAGTAGCTGTAAAAACAGAGTTTTTCGAATACATAGATCAATAAGCATTGAAACTTGTTTTCTTTTCTTTTCGTAAAATACATACAAAGCACAAAATTATGCAGAAATGATCACCATCTTAAAAATATCAATTGGATGTATAAAGATGAATAATCCATTTTTGCCAAATAAACCATTTATTACTAAGAAATGTGCACTTTAAAAGAAATTACAAGCAATTTATTTGATTTTCTTAGCGTACATTATGAGAATTGCTGTAATTCTATTTCACTTACTTCCTATAAGCAAAGTCGACATAGTTTTAAGAACCTGAAAACTCTTTTAAAAAGAATGAAAACATCGATAATTCTAAAATATCTCGGTAAATTCTTTAAAAGGCTTTCTATCCGGCGTATTTTATCCTAGAAAAACGTTTATAGAAAATTAACGTTTTCTTTCCTTTTTTTAAACTTGAAAAGATGAAAATTGGGCCAGGAAAAATATTTAGAATAACAACTTAAGGGCAAATTTTGTGAGACAAAATGCCTTACACTTTGGAGTTTTTGTGTTATTTTTATTAAATCTAACAAAATTATGGTTCTTTGATACAGTTAACTGACATTTGAAACAAATTTTTTTTTTCAATATTGCCATTTTTAATATTATATATCTAACATTATTTGCTATCCGAGGTCTGCAAGAAGTGCTCTGTATAAAATAAAAATGATGTTTTTTCCACTGAACTTAACAAACGTTCCCAATAAAACTTGGAAAAACAACAACTAACCTTTATATTATAAAATAATGAGACAAAACAATTTTTTTAACTTCTTGGAAACGATTGAACTAAGTCGCAGCAATCATTGGATAAGTTTACAAAATACTTCTTTAATGAAAAAACATTCAATGTCTTATAGATTTTTTCGATTACAAATACTTTAAAATTATTTTTGTTTGAAATGTCAGTAAGAGTTTAAATAGTTTTTCCCTCTTATATATTAGTATTTTAATTTTTTTCCTTCAGTTTTCGCTATAGTAAAGCAGTACTTAAATTGAAAGAGTTTTGTTTTTTGTAGAAAAATAAAGGAATTTAAGATAAATTTATTTAAAAAATTCTTAATCTGGAAGACAATTCTAGGAGTAAACAAAATATTTACTTCTAGTAAATAAAATAACATATAGATATTTATTTTTTCAAATAAATTGTTTTTTCTGAATATAACTTGCACACACAAAATATTTTTGTAACAAAATTTACATTATTGAAATAATAGAAACAAACTCTTAACGATGTTTATGCAAATAAAATGAAGTTGTTGATTCAATTTCTTTATTAATATTTGTATATTTACTTCAAGAATAGTTTGCCACTCTAATCGAAATAATTTAAAAGAGTTGTTTAGTTACAAATAGATTGAAATATTAGTCAATCAAGAAAGTTTTGTCCTTTAGAAACACAGAATAATATAATCGTAAGGATTTTTTATTTTTGTTATCGAATAAAATTTAAGAATTATTTATCATCCTATTAACATATATTTCACTTCAGTTACTGGCGGAGCATCAAACTATTTATTTTAATTTGAAATATAATTTTTACCCTAAAATGTGTATAAAACCGTGGAATAAGTGTATTTATTTAAGAATTTAAACTTGGAACTAACTTTGCAAAAGCTTTAAAAAAAATTATACTGCGTTTGAAGAAATGAGAGTTACATAGTAGGATTCAAAAGTTCCCGAACTGAGTCTATAAATTAAAAAATATTACCAATTAAACTGCTGAAACACATTCTCTTTCGAAATAAGACCATTGAGTAACAACACACTTTTGCCATGGCTTGTAAAGGTCATCGAAACGTTTCCGGAATTTATTTTTAGCCATGTCCTTTAATTTGGCCTACGATGTTCTTTTAATCTCCTCTGTAGTTTGGTTTTCGTTTAACATGCGGGGAATGACATGCTGACAACCCGCTTTAAGATCCAGTCGTCAGAACCCATTATGTGGCCGGGGATACCCCTCTGATTCTGTTATTGTTTTGAAGTCTGTTCTTACGTACCACCCAGAAACCTTGTGACAGGTATCCCCCTTTCCATTAATTGTCCTTTTGGGGTTCGGGGGCCCAAAAAGGAAAATTCTTTCCAACCAAACCGAAGCGAAGCGTGATTATCCAAATTAAAAACCTTTTTAAATAGCTGAAGTTTAGCGTAAGCAGCGTCCCTTTTAAAAGTGTTATGCTAGTCTGTTTAGGAGCGTTAAAGAAAATGAGAAGTTATCCAATATTCGGTTTCAGCTATTGGGCCAGTGCGTTCAAGTCGGGTGGATACATTCCACGGAGAAAAAAAGAAACGACATTGAGGATTCGAGAGTTGCGTTCCCTGGGATATAGAGGAGATCGTTCTATTAAATACCGGAACTTGTATATACTCGAGTACGGGAAAAGTTAAATTATGGTGGGGACCCGGCTTATTTGGTAATACGCATGGTGTGTTTCTTCACCTCAGATCCGCTAAGTTAAAATATAGATATTATCATTGTATAGTGTTTAAGTTCTTAATAAAAAATATTAAGATTTAAAAGCCTGTTTTTCCCCCCACACCCTAGGTCATGAGGATAACGTGGGGGGCAACCCCCAGGGGCAATGCCTTTTCCAACCCTTTTTCGATGTTTTCAGCGGTGCGGGTAGTCTGCGGATGTCCAGAGCTTTTGTCGTCTTCGACACCTTCCTTGCCTTCTCTGAAACGTCGATGCTATTCAAAAATTGCATTTTGCAATAAAATATATCACGCCTTTTCACCTGTTAAAAAAATTTCGTAAGTCTCCGTAGCACTTTTTCCCAAAAGATCATAAAAATTAATATCCATTATCCGCTCAACAAATGCAGTTTTTTTCAATCGCCTACGAAGTACGTTGCCGTGGCTACCCACCGACTACGTGATTTGGAGCAAACTTTTTATTTAGAAAAGGGGAAGAATGCAGAAACACAGAAATGTTATTGTAGTCGCCTTACTGCAAAAATATTTCACGTTATAAGCTAAGTCCGGGAACTTATGAATCCTACTAGTACATCAAAAATGACTTAGAGTTAGGTTAAAAATTTCTGCCGGGGTTGAATCCCTAGAAAAGGATTCCAAAAAGGCAAATGATTTAATTTAAATATCGATAGATTGGAGAACCAATTCCAATTCAATGTATGTGTCAATAGCTTACAGAAGTGTTTAAAGCACGTGAAGAACATTGCGAAAGCATTTACATAAAATAGGAAAAATGGAAAAAGGATACATGTGAGTAACGCACGACCATACCTTACAGCAGGAATGAGAACAAAAACTCACGGAGTACGTGCTCGTTAAATCAGTGGGTCCGAAAGTCTCGTGGGCTGAATCACGAGTGCAGAGGACTGGAGAATATTTCCCTCCCCTTCAGTTCCATGCCAAAATTGTGAAGGTGGAGATAGGTAGTGTTGCCATCTATCGTCCCTTCGGGAATTTCACCGAGGTAAATCTTACTGTCACCTGTATACTTCTCAAGGCCAAGGACAGGCGTACTTCTAGCCCCTTGCCACGATGAATTTCGTGGGGCTCGTTCTGACTGCGTCAGACACGGCATTAGAAACAACAATAGAACAAGAACTATGTTTTTGGAGGAAAAATCCCTTTCATCCTCCTTATTCCCTCCGACATATCTATATCAGATTATCGCCTATTTTATCATCAGACAATCATATGTTTCATAAACATGTCGTGGTCCAAAGATCGTGGGTGTGAGGGGATTTTAGAAAGAAGCAGAAGTGATCCTAAATAACTAATTTTATTTAATCCTTTTACACTTTACGAAATCTGTAATTTTGTTACTCAACTCTGGGAGCAGTAAGAAATCCTACCTCTTAATCATATAACCAAATTATGGAATGTACTTACCTTGATTACAGCTCCTTGTATGATCCTGCTCGCAGCCTAATAGCTCGTTCAGCTCCAAGTCTGGTTACTTAACCCAGTGTTTCTCAAACTGAGGGGCGCGCCCCTCTAGAGGGGTGTGATAACCCCCAAAGGAGAGCTCGAGCATATTGAAAAGTCGAAAGCAAAAGATTATTTAAAAACATTATTAAATTACTGAAAGTAAACAAATAAAATACATTCAAACATAATAAAAAATAAAATACACATTTACACTTATATAATACACTTATAAATAAATCAGTACTGCGCAATATATTTTATAATTAATTGAACAATACTAAGTTAAGAAAAGTTTAATAATTATCAGTGACCGCATAGGCTTGTCATATGTAAAATTAAAAACAAAAATTAACACTTTATCTTGATTATTTGTATGGTTTATAATTAATCCCTTAAATGCCGATTAAAAATTACTCGATTCGCTCTCCAATCCCACCGTTTAACACGTAGGCGAGCGTATGTGGTGTATTGGGGGATAAAAAAAAATAAATAAGCAAATCCTCTCAAACAAATAAATCCTTCGAAATACCGTCAAGGTCATTTTATTGCAATCCAAAACCTTCGGGATAATTCTATGGATAGCAGTTCACAGAAAAGATCGTACTTGTGAAAGGCGTATGTATACGTCTGGGGCAATTAACACACCGGCTCTGTGAAAACGTTTATATACGCCGGTGGCACTTAAGAGGTTTAAAGTCGTATTGTAACTTTATGGTCTAAGTATAGTATTATTGAATTCAATACATTATTATTGTATGGAGGGGGGCGATGAAAATTATGATTGAATATTGGGTCGCAAATATTGAAAGTATAAAAAGCACTGACTTAACCACTTCTTGACTAATGCTCTCGTCAAATATTAATCTTAAGATACACGACCACCAGTCGCTACTCACTAAAACTTGGATTTTTGCTCCTTAACAATCAGGTCTTAAACATTCACTCGCATGCTCATCGACTGGCACTTAAATAGTAGTTACCTTTGTATAAAATCAAGTCACTTCTACGGAAAGCAGTTTTTGAACTAAAATTACAGTTAAAGAATATTTTTCCCCAGGAAATTAGTAGAAGACTCGAGTAGAACCTGTTACAAACAAATTAATAAGGAAGTATTCGAAATGTTATCTTTAACTCTGATCTTAACATATTCAGAATCATAAATACCGATCTCCAGTAACCCTTGTCAGACTGTTTCTGTATGTTTGTAAAACTTGTTTCTGTTTTTACTAAATTCCAAACCAAATTGATAAGAAATAAAATTAACCCTTCATAATGTCGTGGGAAGCATACTTCCCACCAACTTCATTAATTTTTAAATGTGAATGGGATGTTATTTTCCATCCTATGATCTGTGTTACTAAAACTTCGGCTAGCACGACCAATGTTTTTTAGATTTTGAAGTCGTAAGCACACAAAGAACGACAAGAAAGATTTTGGAGCAATAAGAAAGCTATTCTAGTTGACGTATTAAGTTCGTGACTATATGCCAATTTGTCTAAAAAAATATAGATATTACTATTTATACTCTTCTAAAGCTCGTGAGAAGGAAACAATATATATTTGTATAGCTTGCAATGTCCCACTGTGTGTTTATTCGTGTTTTTATTAATTTTGAGGATAATAATATGTATAAATTCTTACATTTTTGAATACAATCTATATCTGATTTATAATTCTTTTTGTAGATTTTAGTATTTGCAAATTATATTTTATAAATATCATGTAAAGTGACATAGAAAGGAATGCTAAGATGTCCTGCCCTTGAATATCTTCCCGTGGGTCATTTTTTTGGTGGGATACATGCTTCCCACCAAAAAATGACTTTAGAAATCATATTAGTTTCAGATAATGTGGTGAGTGAATTTATTTTTGTAAATCAATCTCAGAGTCTGAAAAACATTTTAACAGTAATACTAGAAAAAATAGCCCTAACCAAATAAAGTCACGAAAAAAGCTATCCCAATGCAAAATGCAACCTATGACCAGAAAGTTCGGTGAATAAGCCTGCAGAGGTCGCTGCTGCGCTAGTAGAATATCAACGCACCACGCGTGGTGAAAGTCAATATCTATTTGAACATGTTTTTAATTGGCAAGAGGTTTCTAGTGCCTTTGTTCCCTGCTAGTTTAACTCCGAGCGCGAAAGGTTTATTGTATAATGTACAAGATGAATCAGAGAATAAACATGTTGTTTTGTTTTAAACTTGAGAAATCGGCAAAAGAAACTCACGAAAAACCGAAAGAAATTTATAAGATGAAGCCATCACATCAAAGAGTGTTTACGACTGTTTTAAGCGTTTCCGGGAAGGGCGAACCAGCCTGGAAGACGCCGCCTAAAAAAACCAAGGCACGGTCGGAAAAATCCCGTATAAAGACAATGCTCATCGCATTCGACTCTGTGTGTGTGTGAGGGTCTCATTCACTAAGAATTCCTCACTGAGAGTACCACATTGAATGCTGTTGCCTACGCCAAAGTTCTGAAGCGTTTACTGCTACGGATCCGCCGCGTTCGCCCTGTGTACGCCAAGCAAGACTCCTGGATTCTTCTCCACGATAATGCCCGGCCACACACCGCCTTGGTTGTACGGCAGTTCCTGGCCGCGATTGGAGTTGTGACACTTGATCACCCCCCTTTATCCACCTGATTTGTCACCTGCAAACTTTTTCCTCTTCCCCAGATTGAAGTCAGCCCTGATGGGAAAGACATCACCATCATTACGGACATCACCGACATTCAAAGCAACGTGACGGCCGGGCTGAAAACCATACCGAAAGAACTGTTTGACAGCAATTTTTAGGATTTATATACTCTTTCCCAACAGTGCATTACCATCCATAGAGATTTTTTTTGAAGGATAGTAAACAGTATTTGATGCTGTACTGTACTGTATTTGAAATAAAAAAATTTATTCACCGAACTTTCTGGCCACAGGTTGTAGTTTCTACAATACGCACATATAATTATAATGACAAAAATTTAAAAGCTACATTTTAAGAAATATATCTAAAACAAATATGTATTCTTTTTTATAAATATGATTCGGTTAAATTAATTTAAATTCTTTATTACTATGTCTTACAATGATTCAGCAGATATCTGTTGCGCAGTATTATGAAATCAACTTAAAATAATGCAATAGAATGTATTCGATATATATATATATAACCTAGACACTCATGGTAAAGAAGCTGATTTGTGATAGAATAGGTTAAAAAGAAGACAAATTTGTCGAAGAAGAATGTTGTTCCCTCGTATCATTCAGATCACGTTCCAATGTTTCTTGAGTCTGAATATGCTCTGAAAAATCAAGAATGTTAGATTAGATATTTTATGTATTCTTTAAGTTCGCCAGAGAACTTTCTAAACTAGTTATAAGGACGTATTTGATTTCGTTTTCCATTTTTGTTTTAGGATTTCCAAAATAACGTTAAAGATTTCTGCAAGAAAATAAATGCAATTTCCTCATTGAGTATCTAGTTTTTCGTGAGTACAAAAAGGAATTCGAATGTCTTTATGAATGCGCCATTTTTTTAAAAAGCAGATTTGATTTGCCCTACTTATAATCAACTCGAAGAAAAGATTCTTATACAACTCTTTATAACCAATATTAGAAAACTCAAACAACTATTTAAATTACCCTTACAAAAGGAAAATGATTAGTGCTAATTTATATTTTTTATTTATAATCAATTGATAAGTTTATCATTATTCATTATTTATAATTTTTTTTTGGTTATTGAAAGTTTTTAAACTGAACACTTTTGCCCTCTTTCCAGGAAGTCTTAAGACTTCTTGAGGCCCTGGGCCCTTACACAAATGTAGGCCCACCTATGACCTATAAAAGTGAACTTACATTGGATACGTTGTCAAATATTCGTACAACCAATAACCCGAAACCAACAAATGTGCATGACTTACAATCATACAGACCGGCTCGAATGACTACTACCTTTTGACTGAATAAGTAATGATGATGTTTGGTGGTAAGCCTAGGCATATACATGGGCCACGGTCGTCACATGCAGCCAATTGATGTATCGTCCGAAATTCCCATTTTTTGGATAATACAACCGAAAATAAGATTTGACCGTTGAAATTATTCGAATCATGATATTATTAAGGCTGAGTCATGAATGAAACGAGGCCCCGGGCACTGGCCCAGTTAGCCCATGCCTTAAGACGTCTCTGCCTCTTTCCACACGTTGGGCTTTTAGAGCATAGGTTACCCTAAGTGGCTCCTACAGATGGGCATTTAGGACTCCTGAGGGGTTTCATGGTAAATTACAATTAATTTCGGGAGCGTGGGCAATGGTAGGAGGTCAGCGCAATGTTTAATATAAAGTAAAATATTTGTGATCAATTTCCTTTATTGTGTGTGAAAGTTGAAATTCATTAAACATATTTTTGATGCGTGTTGAAAAATTTTAGCGTATAAATTAAAACTTTAGATTAAAGTATTCTGGTTAGGTACAATTGGTTCTGGTTGGTACCAATTACAAGTTTCGCACGGTGGAGCGAGTGAATATTAACGTCGCATAGTTCAGCTACACGAGGGATTTTGGCGACGCACCAAGCAATTTTGAACCATGGTGAAGTGACGTGGATGACACCTGAGTTGGCACTCCCAACTACCACACCACCGGGAGGACGTTTGAGCTCTTGACCGATTTAACGTGCATTGTTCCCCTACACTGCGGGTCTTTAGTGGTAATGGATTTGAACTCGTGAGAAGGCCAGCCACGATCCGATACCTTGACCACTCGGTTACCCCGGCCACTTCGCACGGTGGAAGTTGAATTAGTCGTAGGTGTGGTCGTCTATGCAGGTTTAAATCGGAACGAAATCACGTCGCTACATGAAATAACTTGTCCAAAATATGACAATATAAAAGGCTCATGCTTCTAGTCAGCAGTTTATTTTTATTTTGTATATGAAACAAACTTTCCTTTTGTGGTTGCAACAAACTTCCTTTGTTTTTAACACAAAGCATTGATTTTCTTTGCATTGTTAATTATTAAAGTACACTGCTGGCCA
>BMAV01025449.1:0-15614 GCA_019973955.1 Trichonephila inaurata madagascariensis
GTTCTGGTTTTGTCGATGGCGAGTATTTCACACAGTCTCTTGCAAACTGCAGAATCGAAGTTTCTCCCTTGATCGGAGTGCAGTTGTAGAGGGACCCCGAATCGTGCGATCCAGTGTTGAACTAGAACCTCTGCAACAGTCGAGGCCTCTTGGTCGGGAATAGGATAGGCTTCAGGCCATTTAGTGAAGTAGTCCATGACAACCAAGATGTTGTTGCCATCTGATGATCTCGGAAGTGGGCCTAGTATGTCAAAAGCTATTCGTTCGAAAGGCGCTCCCACATTATACAGCTGCAGTCTTCCTCTAGTGCGTTTTCTGGGACCTTTGCGTGCAGCACAGGGATCACATGTGCGACAACACTTTTCCACGTCACTCCGCACATTGTTCCAGTAGGTCTTCATAACACCAAAATGACCTCCAGTTGGACTGCCATGGAGTTCCTTAAGGACTGTTGAAACTCTTGTCTTTGGGAGTATCAATTGCCACCTGAATGTTTTTCCGTCGTCAGACTCCCATTTTCGATATAAAACACCATTTCTCAGATGGAGAGAGTCCCAAAGAGCCCAGTAACGCTTCGTTGTAGGATGGAAAGGGGCGATGTCTTGCCAGCTGGGCTTTTCGTCAGACGACTTTTTGAATTCTATGATGGGTTTTATTTCAGGATCAGCCAGTTGATCTTTTCGAACGTTCTCATCACTCCACGGGGCCGATGCTGATGGCGTTGTAACTTGGCGGACTATTGGATCTATTACGCCAAATTTCTTTTCGATTCTCGAGCAGTATTTGCAGCTCTCAGGACAGGGTCTTCTCGAAAGGGCGTCTGAATTTCCATGAGCTGATCCTTTTCTGTGGCGAATTTCCACGTCATACTCCTGTAGTCTCTGTATCCACCTAGCTATTTGGCCCTCTGGATTTTTGAAATTCAGTAGCCAGGTCAATGAGGCATGATCTGTTCACAGCAGGAACCTTCGACCATAGAGGTAAGGATGGAAGTGTTCTACGGCTTTTACTATAGCAAGCAGTTCCTTCCTGGTCACACAATAGTTTCTTTCTGGTTTAGACAAGCACTTACTAAAATAGGCGATGATATGCTCTTGAGACCATCTATCTCTTGACACAATACAGCCCCAATACTCTCATGACTTGCATCTGTATCCAGAATAAATTGTTTCCCAATTTCAGGATATGCCAGAATTGGAGCAGATGTTAGTGCGTCCTTAAGCTTGTTAAAGGCGTTGTTACAATCAACCGTCCAGATGAATTTCTGTTTTGCCTCGGTCAGCTTATGGAGTGGTCTGGCGATCGTTGAGAAATTTTTCACGAATTTCCGGTAATACGTGCATAAGCCCAAGAAACTCCGGAGCTGGTGAACATCCGTCGGGCAGTTCCAGTCTTTCACAGCCGAGATCTTATCCGGGTCTGTTCGTACACCTTCTGCCGAAATGATGTGTCCAAGATAGGTGACTTCACGCCGGAACAGGTGGCACTTGGATGGACTTAATTTCAGGTTAGCTTCTTTCAGCTTTTGTAGCACACGTCTGATATTTTTCAGATGTTCTTCAAAGGTGCGCCCCACGATAATAATGTCATCAAGATAAACCAGGCAGGCCTCATACGAAAGTCCTCCGAGGACTGTTTCCATAAGACGCTCGAATGTTGCAGGTGCATTGCACAAGCCTTAAGGCATAACCTTAAATTGCCAAAGTCCTTGTCCCGTGGTGAAGGCAGTTTTCTCTTTATCGTCCGGGTGGAGTTCTACCTGCCAATACCCGCTCTTGAGATCTAGGGTAGAAAACCAGGTATTGCCGGCAAGTGTGTCCAGCGTGTCATCTATTCTTGGCAGAGGATAGCTGTCCTTCTTGGTAACATCATTCAACCGACGGTAGTCCACACAGAATCTGGTAGAGCCATCTTTCTTCCTGACCAAGACGATGGGAGATGCCCAAAGACTTGACGATGGCTCAATGACATCATTATCTTTCATGTCCTTAATGAGTTTTTGGACTTCTTCCTGTTTAGCAAACGGTAGTCGTCGGGGGTGCTGCTTAATAGAAGGATGCCCTCCTGTATCAATTCGGTGTTGCGTTAGTCTAGTTCTTCCAAAGTCCTCAGATGTTCTTGAAAATAGGCTTTGGAATTCTGTAATCAGCTTTCTTGCAGCACATCTCTGTTTCCTGTCTAAGTCAGTGCTTTTTAGTAAATCCTTGACTAGATCGTCTGAAGAATGGTCTTGGCTATTGCATTTTCGGTCTACACAAGTGACAGGAACACAAGCTGCTACTACCTCTCCTTCCTGAATAGTCCTCGTCTTATCACTAATGTTAGCCACCCTCACTGGGATGACTGACTTCGAGAGGTCTACAACTGACGAAGCTATCAGTACTCCTCCTTTTGAGTTATCTGGGTCCGGATAATCAATTAGGCCGAATCGGAATTTTCTATTTTCTGCTACTAAACCGGGTATTATACATTCAGTTCTTGGTGATAATGAGATGTTGGTTTTTGCAATAATTTTCTGGTTGTATTCAAATTGAGTTTGTAAGCCAAAAAGAGTAATGTCTTCAAATTTTGTATGCATATTGCTATTTTCAAAGTCCAATTTAAAGTTATTGTTCTTCAGAAAATCCAGTCCAAGAATACAGGGATCGGTGATATCTGCTATATATGCCGCATGGTGATAGTCTATATTTCCAAACCTTAGAGTGACATTAGCTTTCCCATGAACTTTAATCTTGTCACCCGTCACTGTTTGCAAGGAAACGCAGGGCGGCTTCCAGATAATACTAACTTTTGAGTTTTCCGCCAAATCTTTCCTGATTATAGACACATTGGCTCCAGTATCCACAACCATACTGCACGAGATGTTATTAATTATTTCTATTACGTAAAGTCCCTTGTCGCCGCCATTTACTGCCGTAATCTGGAGAATTTTGTGATGGAGCCTTTCATTATCTGGCAACCTCCATCCCGCGAGATGGCCATATATTAGTTTTCCTGCTTGGAAGAAGAGACGGTGTTCTCTTCCTTCCTTGCTCGGGGACAGTTTCTTCTCAGGTGTCCCGTTCCACCGCATCTCCAGCACTTGAAGTTGCGTTTCTCTTGGTTTGAAATTCCAGCCTTTATGGCTTGCATTTCCTCTTTCAATTTCTCCACCTCTTTTATCAATCGAGATTCACATGGCTCATCTGCAGTCACTTTAGCTCCCCGGATAGAATGGCGATCTCTGCGACTGGCTTGAGTGGCGGCCTCCAATTTCAGGGCATATAACAGGGCAGATTTAAGATCTTGCACATCTGCCATTCTTACACCCTTCTGGATTTCCCCATCTTTCAATCCATCCACAAAATATTGCAAAGAGATTACTTCGCGCACAGTTGCTGGGTGTTCAGAGAAAGCCAAGTTGGCGAGCCTTTCTATTTCGGAGGCATACTCCTGCAAGCTTTCTCCGGTTTTCTGGAGTCTTGTTTTCATCTGCAGATGTGCGTAGTCCTTGGAGTATTTTTGGCCGAACCGAAGATCCAGAGCATTATACAGGGAGTTCAAATTCAGTCGCTCTGTGTCGGGAAGAGTCTGCAGTATTTCAGCAGCTTCTCCTCTAAGGGATGCTGCTAGCTGACATACTTTCACCCCTTCAGTCCATCCATTGGCTTCAGAATTTATTGAGAATTGAGTCTTGTAAACCTCCCAGTTGGTTTTTCCGTCGTAGGTAGACAGTTTTACTGACACTGGTGAGGCAGTCAGAGGCACTGCAGAAGAAGGCACATGTACTGGAGCAGCAGAGACAAACTTGCTTTCGTTCATTGCATTTCCGGAAGCTAGGAGCTTCTTTTCAAGATCTTCCACTCTCTGTGACATAAGGCTAAAATTTCCGGCCACTTCTCTTATCGTTTCTATTTTCTCCTCTACTTTCTTTTCCATTTTCTCTTCAACTACTACAATCTTTTCTTCAACTTTCAATGCTATTTTCTCTCCCACGCTATCGATTTTCTTTTCTAAAGTATTTCTCAGCTTCTCTTGACCTTTCTGCATTCCCTCCTTTAACTCATTCTTAGTTTCTTCTTGGCTTCTCTGCATGTCTTCCAGACCTCTCTGCATTTCTTTGTTGGCCTCTTCTAGTCTCTTCCTTCAACTCATTTTTAGCCTCTTGGCTGGTTTTCAAAGCATTGATGGCTTCCAACAGTGCCTTCAATTGTTCATCCATCGCTCTTGTTATTGGCATAAAATCCCACTTCTGACACCAAACTGTTACGTAGATCCGAGGGTTCGTGGATTTTATGCAAAACAATCACAAAGAAAATAAACAGTTCTAGAGCGATGCGAATTTATTATCAAAAATCCAATCCTTTAAATACAGGATTCAGCAGCGATATTCACAGAGTAAATATCCAAAGGTCTTCACACCTTCAGCAGCAATCAAACACAATAACAGTGTTTAAAAATACACGTAAGTAAAGATTATTCACAAGCACAGCCGAGCTAATCAAAACAATCCTCACTACTCGCTGGTTTAATCCAGACTCCTCGCCGTCCCGGCGAGCATCTCCTTTATAGGCGCGACAGAAACTTCCAGAAATATAACAGCTCGTGTCATTGAACGTGACACTAGAGGAGAGATCTACTACTTTCTAGAAGATTCCCGAGGGTTCCGAACTCGCCAACATGGTCGCCAAATTGGCCGCCAAAAATGATGCCAACTTGGCTCTACCGCCAAGATTTCGCCAAGTTCTCATTGGATCGCCATTATAACGTAAGGGGAGGCATTGCTTGTGAATGGTACAGTTTTAACACGAAATAGACATAACATAGAGTAATATAAATGCATTAAACACTCAAATACAAATTATTTACACTATTTACACAAAATTCGTAACACTATTTATATCCCCCAATGCACTCCTAATTGAATTGATTTCCTGTTCAGACAAGTAGTGCAAATAAGATATCATTTTACTGTCACCCCTCTCAATAAATCTGCTCTTCTAAGAGTCGTGATGTTTGGGTTGTTAAGAATTCTAAATTTTTTTACATGGATAATTCTGGATTTATTTTCATCACATTTACTATCTGGAGCAGAAATGAATTTTCTTATACTATTCACTAACTTATGTGATCAACAATTTTTTGTAAATTACTATTTTTTCGAAAAACTATAAACGAAAAAAGAGAAAAGTAATGAAAAATGTGAAATATAAAATACCGTACTGCAAGTATATATTCGCTTCCAAATTATATCTTTTAACTATTAAATCGAAAAAAAACTCAGTATGAAATAATCTTTTTGTTGAGTATAATTAATCAGCTATAAATAAATATAATGGAGGAAAATTCAGTAAAGTATTTGAATATTTCGAAAAACATGAGTGATCATCTCCTTTAGAATTTAAGATAATGATAGAGATAAAACAAATAATATATTTAGAATAATAAGATATATGAAATTTTTGGATTAGATAAATAATTACTTTCCTTAGTACATCAAAAAATTAAAACTACGTGTAATTTAACATTTATGTCTTACATTTGTAAAATTATGTAATTTACCTTCATATTTAAATAATAATCTTTGCTTTGAAAAAAAAAAACTTAAAAATTGAACGGCATTGAGAAATGCATAAAGCATTTTAAATCTGATTTTGATTCAATATTTTTTTTCAAAGTGAATTCGAGAAATCGTTAAAATTACTGCTGAAACTACCCTGGTAATATTTCCAGAGAACATGAGCTTTTTTAAAAAAAAAAAAAATGTATATCAGAAATGCAGTGTATTACTACGCGGAATTTTTTCTGTGGACAGAAGCAAATTGCATATGGTTACTGCAAACCGGTTCTTCCCAAGGATACGCCTTGGGGATCCACCTTTGGCTAGAAAAGAAGGATTTGGAGGTGGAAAATCCCAGCCCCCGTTTTAAAAGATTTCCCAAAAAAGTAATAAGATGAAAAATAATTAATTATATTAATTTAATATATCAAATAGTTTTAAAAAAAACTAAGCTTTTTTAATAAAAATGTAAAAATGCTTTGAAAAGAAAATAGGTTGTTAGCTTATTCCAAATCTCAAAAGTATCTAAATATTAAAAAATTCTCTTTTTATTATCCTTAATTGCTTGTTAGTATATTGTTTTAGCCCAGTGGTCTTCAAACTTTTTCAACTCGCGGAACCCCTAGAACTTGAAGGTGCTTTTATGGAACCCCTAGAACTAGAAAATGTTTTCGTGGAATCCCATTCACACATACTTTGAAGAATATATCTCAAAATAATATTTAAAGTAAATCAACATGTTATAGGCACTCTTTATGTAAAGGCAATTAAAAAAAGTATTGCATTTACTATTAAAAAAATTCTAATCTAATTTTTTTAGTATAATTTATGTTTTCCTATCTTAAGTACTACACTTCTAACATTAAAGTGTGAATAACTAACCAGTAGAGCTATGAACAGTGGATCTTAAAAAATTAAATAACGGATGTGGAGGACTTTTTCATGAAAGACGAGAATTTCTTAAACAAGTTTATTGAAGACTATGCAAAAAGATGAAAAATTTTACAGTGACATTTTAAAAACGAAAAACAGTTGAGTACAGTATGGAGTCAGCTACTTGCTGAGAAACACCCAACTGCTACTGACTACACAACAGTAGCGATCAGTATTTATACATTAATACAATTAGCATATTGTATTACTTCCACAACAAGCGATACAAACTATTAAGAAACTCCCGAGTGGCCAGATAGAACCGTGACGTCACAAGCGGCGATCGGATCTTTAATGCACAGCTGCCATCAGCAAAAGCTGTTTCTCAACTCCACTCGTTTTTCAGGTTTGTTTACATTTCGTTAATGGCGACACATTTTAAAACGCTTGCCGTTCAAGTAATACTATATTCCTGGATTACTGACAACATGAGGATATCATGTAAGTTATCCACAACTTGTCAAACTATACTTAGAATTTAGCCATGACGTACAATTTACTTATTAATAATACTAGCTGCATGGCCCGGCGTTGCACGGGCTTTCCCTTTCCCTCATGACGCCAGCATTTTTGTGTGTTTGTACGTGCGCACAATTGAGTGATTTCTATAATTATGTCATTAAATTTTTCTTTTACGAAATTCGTTCCACTTATTTTCGATTCAAGACAGGTTTCTTTTCCCTCTCTATAGCCCAGCATTACACAGGGTTTTTTTTTTTGTGTAAAAAATTATTGCTCCCCCTCATAGATAAGGTTTATCTTTATATTTCGATCTATGATTTATAAAAAACAATATTGCGTTAGCTAAATTATTAATGTGTAAAGCAATATAAAAAGAAAACGATTCTGATGCTAAGAGTAAAACAAATAAACTTTCATCATTTTTTAATAATAGTTTCTAAGAATCTAAAATAATAAAATAGATTTCAGATTTTCATTAATCAATCAATCGTTACATATAATTAGCTTAAAAATGTATCTAAAATGTATTTTTATCCAAAATAATAGACGATGTACTTTTTAATTAACAAATAATTAATTTAGTACTGAAATAATAGAAATAATCCTTTTTAAGAAATATATATATATTAAAATCCATTTTCTATAAATAATAAACAAAAGAAAGATTTACAGATAGCTATTGGAACGATTGCTTTTTTCTGAACGTTTGATTAAACATATATATATGTAAGTGTTAAAAAAAAACAGAATGGAGGAAGCCTAGACATATACTTACATTTACTGAACAAAACATTCAAAAAGAAAAAAAAAAACTATCTGACATAAACATTGATATTTAATTTTAATTTTAAAGTTCTTCATTCCATTGTGTTTAGTAAATTGTACAAAAATAACATGTTCATTTAGTAAATAATTATGACACACACACACATACCGTTTGCTTAAAAAAAGTGGCAGTAAAAGAAAAAAATCTCGTTTATTGATATCCATCTCATTGGCAAAAAGAGGGGGGGGAGGGAGGGGTAAGGTTGTTGAATTTATTTTCCTGCCCATGTTGTGTAAGCACTCAAAATCCAGAATTCGATGTGATTTCCCACAATGAATTATTGCTGCCCCTTGGTACCTTTTGAGAGCTTAAATGGCCTCCCGCTGGTTTGGTAGTTAGGAGAGGTGGGTGCCTCTCAGATATCGTCCTCATTACTTAAACATGGTTCAAAATTTCGAGGTCCGTCGCCAAAAGCCCTCAAATAGGTGAACAGCGCGACTTGAATATTCACTCACTCACTTTGTAATTTTTTTGTTGCAGTTGTTCAGCCCCCAGAGAAAATGTACCTTTTAAAAAAATAGACGCATGTTGAAAAAAAAAATAGAAAAGTAGAAATTTCTAAAATTACAAAATTCCACAACTATATTAAATGTAGAATTAAAATTGTGAGCATTTTTTTAAATGTTTGACAAACAGGAAAAAAAAAGTTTTATGTAATTATGAAATAGTTAAATGTTTGATTTGAATTTTGAGTATTTTTTAAAAATAGTAAAAAAAAGTTTTGGGTAATATTGCATTTAGGAATTCTTGCAAAAATATAAATTAAACTTTTTCGACAGTAAAATTTTTCACTAAAAAATGAATACAAAAAATTTTTTACCGTTGTTTATTGAAACGACTATTAATTTCTTTATTGCGTTGTTTTTGGATGTTTGATTAAAAATATATTTGAATAAAAGGGTAAAAAGAGCCTAGAAACTTATTTACATTCACTTTATAAAATCATTCAAAAAGAAAATAATACTAAGTATTAAAAATATATTTCAGAATTTTCTTTTATTTATAAGGTTGATCATTCCACTAATCTTCAATAAATAATTCTTTAAGAATGAAGAAAAGTATCCAGTTGTTATAAAAAATAAAAGCCTACACTTTAAAACAATTATCTGTAATAGGTGAAATATCCAATCTTCACACACGGATTAAATTTTAAAATAAATAAAATTGAGCTTTTTTGCAAACATAATATATTTTTAAAAGGGTGGAAATTACAGAGTAGAGTATCTATAAGTAAAAAGTAACATTTTTTTTTTTTTTTTTTAATGAGTGTTCATACTGCAACTCGCGGCTTCACAGGAAAGAATGATTTCATAAAAATATATATTTGAATGTAGGAGAGAAAATTAACATGGTAAAAAGAAATGAAAATATAAAAAATTATAACAGAAAAGTACTAACAGTAATATGTTTCTGCTATGGGAACTATGAGTAAAAAAAACCTAAAATGGATAAACCAAAAGAAAAAACTAACTATGTGATAAACTCTCTCTCTGTTTCACTAAAATATTATCATAAATAACATATTAGGAAGCCTTCAACTGGAAAAAAATTAAATTAGTACAAACTAAAATTTTAAAAAATAGATAAAATATAAGCGTACATTGTAATAAACCATTAAAAATTAAAATTTTCTGTAGCATTAAATTAATATTATATGAGGAGAATGGAAGTAATACTATCTAACATCTATATTACATTTAATATAAAATTTAGATGAAATACAATAGTAAAAAAATTAAATTAGTAAGAACCAAAGTAAACTATCTAAGACAGGCCTACGTAAAAAAAAAACCCACAATGAGCCTAATGAGAGAAATAATTAACCTTGATAAAAAAATTAATTTTTAAACAATACTTTTTTGCAATATTTTAATTACAAGAATAATATTTGTTATTGTGTTGCAAAGAACAAACAGGTAAGGAAATACAATAATAATTAATTATAGTGATAAATGAAATATATATATCATATATGAACAGTATATGCACAAAGTATATATGATCTTCATAAAACTAAATAAGGAACATTTCAGAAGCAAAGTTAAACCATGATGCACATGAGACGTAAAATCACATCAACACTGAATTTTAAATAAATCCAAAGAGAAATATGAGAAAATAGTATCAAGCTGCATCTTTTTTCCTCAAACACTTTTGGATCACACAAATGGTATTAATAGATTTATATATTTGAAGATGGTCAGATGCAAAATTGATGCATGATGCCATATGATAAAAAATCTGATCAGCATCTGATTTGTTTTCCTATAAAGATGAGAACATAGTATTTGCTGTGATGAAGGGAGAAAAGCAATAATTTCTTTTTTCCAACAAAGAAAATGTCATAGAAATGTTCATATATAAAATCTTCAAAAATCTATATGAAAAACAGATTGTAAGAAGGAAAGTTAAACCATGGTGCCACACAACAAAAAGTGAAAGTTTTTTCGGTTGATTTGTCGAATCGGGCGCTTCTCTCGCCAAATCTGGTAACTCTTCTGAATTTGTTTTCCAGTGAAGGAGAAGTCGGCTTTTTGGCGAAATTGGGCGCATGCGTAGTAGATTTCTTTAATTTTAACAGTTTTAACGATAGCGCGGCAAGCTAGCGCTTACGTAATTCGTTTACAGTTTAATTTTAACCAATGTGATATTATTTATTACTTTAAAAATTAACGATTCTTAATTTCTGCACATGCGCAGTTTTATAACGGCCGTTAATGAGGAAACGCTCATTTCTTTTGCTCCGGTTGGGTCAGCTGTCTTCTTTCGGCTTCGTTTTGGGAATTATTTTTACAGGTAATATTTTTATTTCTTTCTCCACATAAATTTTTCTTAAGATTACCATGATGTCCAGCGATGCTGTTAGGATGAATTTGAATGAATGAATGCATGCAAAAGTATGATGAGTATTCTGAAAGGTTTTTTGCCCTGTTGCCTGTGTTTGGAAAGAAAGCGGTGTTAGAATGGTGCATGAAAGAAGGTTTGATTGCTTCTTCATACGTTTGCCCGAAATGTGGGAAACCTATGGAATTGAGAGAAAGAACAGGCAAAAAATTGAATCATTGTTTTGAATGGCTTTGTAGAAATCAGTCCAGTGTGAAAGAGGAGAATCATCATGTTTCTCGGAGTGTAAGGAAAGGGTCTTGGTTTGAATTGAGCAACATGGATATGTGTACCGTTTTGTTAGTGATGCGTAAATGATTTGGAAGGTGCCCTCAGAAATATGCAGTCGCAGACTTGGGTGTTGGTTCACACACGGCTGTCGATTGGTATAATTTCTGTAGCATACATGTTTTAATTAGAGATGCAAGATTGGAGGAGTGGATGTGATTGTTGAGGTGGATGAGAGTAAATTTGGGAAAATGAAATATGGTAAAGGAAGACCCGTGAAAGGAAAATGGGTGTTTGGAGGTACTGAAAGGAATTCGAACAAATGTTTTTTCAGAGTGGTTCCATGTCGAACGAAAGAATGTTTGCTTGCTGTCATTAAAGAAGGGGTGTTGCCTGGTACCACAATTATTTCGGACTGTTGGGCTTCCTACAATTGCTTGGAAGATGAAGGTTTCCAGCATTTGAAGGTAAACCACAGTCTGACGTTTGTGTGTCCGGTAACAGGTGCGCATACTAACAGCATTGAGGGCTCGTGGAGTGGAATCAAACGTTTCCTTGGAAATACGACTCATCGCACCGAGGACATGTTTGATTCGTATCTGCATGAGTTTATGTGGCGAAGGAAAAATTCACATTCCGTTGAGAACGAAGTCTTCAAAACGTTCTTAGCGGATGTGGCGAGTGTTTTCCCTCCTTTACAACAGGACGTCCCGCCGGAGCAGGAAATAATACCGGACAATGTTCAGCCGGGGACATCCTCTTCTTAAACATCGTTTTTTAAGGTAAGTCAAAAAATTTTCATTTTTAAATGCGCCAAATTGGCAATTTTTCAAAATTTGGCGGAAAAGCGGCTGATTCGACATTTTCACCGTTTTTTCTAACAGAAAGAAATTCTGTAACAGGTTTTTTTTTTTTATCATAAACCAAATTTTCATGCAATTAGGATGGAAATAGGCAAGAGGTACCACTACAGTTCACTGATATTAATACGGTGGTTTAGTTTTAATCTTTGCTTATTTTGGGGCAGACTACCTTTTGTTGTTATATCAACATCAGAGGTTAAAAAGAATAAGGAAAAGCAACCGCACAAACCCAAGGTCCTTACAACTATTTAGTACCAAAATATGTATAAATGTTTTTGCATTGCTGACTCTTTAAAAATAGCATAAAATTAATAAACAACATGGGAGGAGCAAAAATTTTTCAGTTACAGGAAAAAGGTTTAAAGAGTGTAATCAAGCTTTCTTGATGCTCATAGTACAGCAAAGAATTATCAAGAGCATAAAATGAAATAGAACATTTTTTGGAAAGTGAATATCTTTTAAAGTAGCCAGCACAATAAAAAGAGTAGCTTTAATAAAATTAAGCCTTGCAAGATGGGTAGTTGTTCCAAAAGGCAATCACAAAAATATGTTAAGAAATAATCAAACAAAAATTACACAGATACACAAATTTAATGCGATGGCTAGGCTTTTTAGTATATCACCCACTAACGTTGACGGGCTCGATATCACAATACAGAAGGTTGTCGGCGCTAAAGTAAGTTAAGCTTACAACGATATAAATTATCGTTTGAATATCAGTACACTTAAACGATACATCTTACCCACTTCCATCCGTATTTGTTTTAAAATTACATTACGTTCAATAAAACACGATAACACTGTAAAAAATTCGAATCTGTTATGCAATTTGTGTTGCCAAACCCAAAAATGAAAATTATAAAAAACATTTTTTACGACAACTTTTTCAAAAAACAAATGTAATTCCACCACAAAAAGTTTAAAAAACGAATAAAAACATTAAAAAAATTTAATTAGAATAAAATGCGCTTAAACCTCCCCAAAAACTGCTCTAAACATTAATTTTCCAAAGTTCATTTGACGCGACTGATGACGTCATATCTCCATTTTGCTTAAAAATTGAATTTAAAAAAAAATCTAAAGCAAATTTCGAAAAAAACTCTTTTAAGGGGGACTGCCAAATGTACTGACATGGTTAGTGTACTTTTGCGCAATGAAATCACATTATTCAGGCGTAAAACTTTTGCTGAGAACGTAAATTACTCATAAATCCGCCTTGAAATGTCAGAAATAGTCTAGAAAATATTAAAATTACGAAAAATACATATATCCTTGCTTCCAGAATTTTCTGACGCCATATTTGGCAAGCTTTATTACAATGTCGGCAGATGGCGCCATGTGTATGCAATCTACGTACAAAATTTTTAAAACGTTACTTTAGAATAAAATTACCGCATAAATTGCTTAAATGCACATTAATAATACTATATTTTATGAAAAAGAATATTTTGCTACACGAATAATGACTTTAATCACTTCAGAAACACTAATTCTACTTTTTTTTCATGAAAAAGGGGGTGGGGGTTAAAAATAAAGTAACACTAGAACTACGTCAAGAAACCACGCCCCATGACATCCTTTCGAAAAGGCGACGGTCAAGTGGCCTTGAGATCAGCTGACTATTAGTCTTTGCTTAAATTTTAGAATGACCGATAGAAGGGGAACCGTTTGAACAGGACAGCTAGGGGGGGGAGAGGGGGGACTCTATTTTTAGCACTGATAGTGGGGTGAGTCTGGAACAGGTCTTCAAACTTCTATACTCACAGAGCTTCAACAGGGGTGGCCAACTTTTTTGGGAAGAGTACAATAATTTGATAAAAAAAATAATTATGAGTACCGCTCTTCCAACCTTTCCACCAAACAAATATAGAAAAGTGAAAAATAAGATGAAGTTCAAATTTAGGTTTTATTGTTAATAAACAAATTACAGGTTCAATTCAGTTAAGTTAGGTACAAAATAAAAATGAGTAACTTGAAACATTTAATTTTAAATAATTATTAAACAGTTAGTATTTACTTGATGTGGCTTTTGAATTTTATTCGGGTGTTTTTTTTACCAAATCATCTATATTAGGATTAACTTTTGCAGATGCTAACAAAATTAGGTTATTATAGGTGCACATCAGCTAGCTGCATGAATAATATTTATATTATGTTCATAGCAAAAAACGTTTATTCACACAAACATATTTTGATCCAAATTTTGAGACTTTTGTCTGAGATAACCCCACTTCAATAAAATTGTAGAAAATTATTTATTATTATGTATTCAATTTCTTTTAATTTTTCAGTATGTCTTCACGTGCTCCCGTTACAACTCCACCATGCCAGGGGTTGGCCACCACGGCACTAAAACTAGGTTTTTTTGTGGAACCCCTAGAACTAGAATGTATTTTTGTCGAAACCTATTCCACACACACTTTTTTGTAAAGGCAATTTAAAAAAGTATTGCATCGATTATTAAAAATTTTAATCTACTTTTAACATAATTTACTAATTAATAATATAAATCTGTGATCCAGGTTTCGCCCACCCATGCATTATGTTTAGTAACTAGAATATGTGCTTGATTTTTTCACACAAACCGTAGAAGTCTAAGCCCATTGAAATTAACTGCAATCGCATTACATATTCTGAGCTTAATTTATTTCTATACTTTGTTTTTGTAGCCACTCATCCCAAGAAATATTTTTCAATTATACACATTGTTCTGAATGACATTAAAATGTTTAGAGGAATACTGAGTATTTTGTATGAATTTGCAACAAAAGATTTAGGAGCTTTTCTTGCTTAAATTTAGAGTTTGGACATCAAATCTATTGATAGGTCGATAAGTCGTTACCTCTCCCTTATTGTAGGTGTTTTCCCAACAAATGTCAAAAAGTGCACTTTCCATTGAAAAACTATTTAGTTTTGCTAGACATTGTACTAACGAGTATGCAATTATCTCGTGGAACCCAGGATAGTATATATAAACACAATAAAATTATTACAATCTATTAGGTAATATATAAAAATAAATAACACATTTTTTATATATCTTTTATTATATTATAATAAAAGTTTAAAAAGTATTGCAAAATAAAGTTATAATGTTGAAATAAAATTTTCAATTTCTTAATGACAGGAATGAGCTTTAAATTCTTCTGGGGATACAAACTTCATAGAGAACGTAAATCCATTTTACACATACAAATTTATAATTTTCATTTATTTATTATTTTTCTCGATTTATTTATTGTGACTCATGGAACCCCTGGGCATGTATCGTGGAACTCCAGGGTTCCGTGGAACACAGTTTGAAGACCACTGTTGTGGAGTGTATACTTTCTTAGTCGGTGAAAAACCCGTAATTTTCATTTTTGATGTTGTTCTACAAAGCAACAAGAGGGCTATTGATCACAAACCTCGAAATTTTGAACCATGGTCAAGTGACGTGGACGACACCTGAGCTGGCACTCCCCTCTCCTAACTACTCCACCACAGGAGGACGTTTCAGCTCTCGACAGATTTAGCGTGCATCGCTGCCCTACACGGCGGGTTTTTAGTGGTACTAGGCTCGAACTCGTCACAATGCCAGCCACGATCCGATACCTATACCACTCGGCTACCACGGCCACAAAAGTGTGTTGTAGATTTCGATAAAGCAGTGCTTCTCAAACTTTCAATATTTGCGATCAAATTTTCAGTCATAATTTTCATCGACCTCCCCCCTTCTTACAGTGTATTGAGTGCAATTATAATGTACTGTGATGGTAAAACCACAATACAATACGACTTTAACTATAAACCGTAGTAATTATCAAGATAAACATAGTTTTGTATATGACAAGCCCAGGGGAGCCACTAGTAATTACTAAACTTGTTTTTAATTGAATAT
>BMAV01025449.1:16269-26911 GCA_019973955.1 Trichonephila inaurata madagascariensis
ACTGAAGCCTGTTAGAAAAATTATTTTTATGGGAGCAAAGCAATTTTATTTATTTTTTGTTATCCCAAATAATCAGTTTCGGTCACTTCATATTTTTTGATTCCAATCATTTGAATTAATTTATATGAGTTACTATGTTAATTAAATATCTTTTTCAATAACCGCACAATTAATAAAAATTTTGCACAATTATTAATAAAATAAAAATACAACTTTTAATAAGGGTTGAGTGAGGGAATATTAACGTCGTACTTTTTCGTTAATCGAGGACTTTTGGCAACCAATCTTCTAATTATGAACCATAATCAAGTGACGAGGACGACACCTGAGCTACCCCCCTCCTCTACTAACTTCCACACCACACCCACTGGAGGAGGTTTGAACATAGACATGTGGCAGCGGTAGTCGAGTGGTTAAGGTATCGGATCGTTGGCTGGCCTTGTCACGAGTTCGAGCTCAGTACCACTAAAGACCCGCCGTGTATGGCAGCGGTGCATGTTATATTTGTCGAGAGCTCAAACGTCCTCCCGTTGGTGTGGTAAGGTAGTTAGGAGAGGGGGGTGCCAGCTCTGGTGTCATCCACGTCACTTGACCATGGTTCAAAATTACGTGATCCGTCGCCAAAAGCCCTCGTGTAGCTGTACAGTGCGACGTTAATTTTCACTCACTATTCATCGTTCATGTGTACGCCGAGATTCGAATAATTACGTATTCCTCGAATTCTGAATTACATCATTGATAAAAGTGTCGCATAACAATACACTTGACATAATCTATGTTGTACATATAAATGAAAATTCAAGTTTAAAGTCCCATACTGTTATTGATTTTAGTAACAATAATAATAATTCGATGTTAATGTCATTAGATAACAATAAGATATTAGCTTCTACATAATTGTAGGTTAAAACGATTTTGGTCTCAAAGAAAATTATAAGCTTCTTTCCTAATTCATTTCAAACATTGTTTAATTTTTACGCATGTGTGTGTGTGTTTCATAACCAAATAACAGCTTTATTTAATGTAGTAACCCAGAAAATAGGCTATATTATGTGGTATCCTGTTAAAGAGAAAATGTAGATGGTAGAAACAAATTGCACTTAAATTTGAATTTCTGAAATTGCCTCATAAGAAACACTCATCAAGAACATAATAAGTTTCGATATGAGTCTTTTAAAAGAAGACATTTTTTTCTGTGAAAATGGTCATTAGAGAACTTTTTCATAAATTGTTATAATCTTTTTTAACCACATTTCCATTTCTTATTTTATAAATTAATGTTATTATTTCTGGTATTCATGAAAATACGAAAGGATATGGAAGATATGAAAGGGTTTTCTATTCAATAAAATTTTTTTTTCTGTTCAAGATAATTTTGAAATTTTTTGAAGATACTTATATATATATATATATCTGTTCTATAGAAGTTTTATATAAATTTAGATCTGAGAACTCTAGCTGGTTTTTTAAAACATTTAAGTTTATATTTTAAAAATGTTCATTTCTTCCAGGTTTCCAAATTTAACAATATTCATTCTTTTTCTCGGATTATCTATAGGAACATTTAATAAAATTCAACAAGGAAACAGGTTTTTAATTCCATACCAGTTTAAGGAAGTATAATAAAAAGGAAGCTTAATTTGGAAATTAATTCGATGAATATAATATAGTCGACATGTGATGTAATGAGCAAGTACAATCATTTGAAATGATTAGACTTGAATTGTGTGAAAAAGAAGTACGCCTGATGAGGTATTTCGTGCACTGCAAAGATGCGAGGAATGAGAGAAAACATTTATTTTTTTAAAAAAAACGAAACAACTCAAAACAAAATTAATAGACTTAACCAGTAGTTAAATTGAAGGACACGCATTCTTAAAATTACTGGCCATAAAATATGCATGTTTAAAATTACTTGTAGGCTTAAAATTGGAAAAATGTTATTAAAAAATTTTCGTTAATCATAATACAAAAGTAATTTTTTATAGTTGGAAATACTGAGTATTTCTTGACAAAGTTGTTTTTTCCCCCCTCTTTTCTAGTCAAATTCTTTTTGATAGGTAAGATATGTAAAATAGATATTAACTTACAAAAAAGGTGTGTGAACAATTAATTTTATAATAATGTATAGTTATGTGAATTCAAAATTTGTTTTGAGTGGTTTTTAAACTATATTGAAAGATAAATCATTTCATGAAATTTTCCAAATAATGAACTTTTTTTCAGGTTTAGCGACGACTGTAATTTAGTGAAATTTTTGTCATATTTTCAGGCGTATCGGAAATAATAACATTAATTTGTAAAACAAGAAATAGATGTGTTTGAAAGCAGAATTATACAAACTATTTGTGAAAAAATTGCTCTAGGTTATTTTCTTAGAAAAGTAACATTTTCTTGTGAAAACTCAAATTGAAAATGATTATTTCCTGATGAGTATTCTTACATCGCAATTTCAAATACAATTTGTATTTAAGATATGAGCAGAAAGAAATTTATTTCATACCTATCAAACAAAAAAAAAAAAAAAATTTGAATCAAATACGCTAAGACAAATATTCCATCTTTATTCTTAACCCTATGGGCAATGCTTATGATACCCAAGAAAATGTAAACGTACTTGTTCATTCACTTGTGGATATCCCAAAATGTTTGCATGGATTGAAAAAAAAAAAAAAAGACTGCGCACCCATTTCCGCGGCAATTCTAAAAGACAACACTTACAAAACTTTCTTCTTTCCCCTTTTCCACCCCTTCAACCAACACTGCACCACCCTGTTGTCCTCACCATTTGATTATGGTTTTGAATAGTTTGTTTATTTTACTGCAATTGCGCATGTGTTCTGAAACCGACTATATCTGTCAATCATTTCTTAACCACACCTCGTTGCTATAGTAACGACGGATTATCTTTTTACAAACCTTATCGCTTTGACGTCATCCGAGTTGCAAACTACGGCATCTGTTGGATAAAGGTAGTTTTTGAAAATATGGCCATAAGCCAATAAGTAACATTTTTTCACCTTTATATACCTTTTTGTTTGTGGGAAGTGGCATGAATAATGATTTAATATCAGATAGTGGCACTCTTACCAAAAAGGTTGGCCACCGCTAATCTAGATATACCCATTTGAGAATGTAATTTTTTTCTATTAAACTGTTGTATTAAATTAACTTACCATTGTCAAATAGTATTTTTGCTTTGAATTATTTTTAGCAAGTGGCATTTTTTCTTGAAAAATTTGAAAAGGAAATATAAATAAAGGTGAAAGTGTAATCTTTTACATAATTTTTAAGAAGAAATCCACATATTTAAAGATTGATGTATTTGATAAGGAAAAACAATTGTCATTTTATAACATATGTATTCTTTATTTGGTTTTAAAGTTACTTATATGTATTTATTTGAGAAATGGGGTTTTTTTGGTGAATTTTAAATTATAATGTTGCTTATTTTATAATGTTTTATTTAATTTTTTTGTATCAAATTAATTCACAATAATTCACTTGCATTAAATTTTTTATCACTCAATTTTGGGTCTTGTTTCATTTTATGATCAATATTATTTTTAATGTTATGTATATCTTTTTTTAAAAATATTTATACAGATGCCCAAGAAGTTGGTGCTATTCTTATGATTTCTTCACTGATGCATGAAAGGAGAGATTATTTAAAATTTCTTGATCAGGTAAATATTTTTATTATATCTTTTTCTTTTATTTATAACAATAGTATAAAACTTGATTTTCATGGTGTACTTGCTCTCTGTGCACACAAAGCTTCATAACTGATATTGTGAACTCTATAACTATGTACATATATTCATGTAAGGTATACATACATGAATGAAATGGTACAAAAAATAATTATAATGAAAAAAAAAATGCATGTTGAAATATTTGCCTAGTCCTTTTAAGCTTTAAAAATGCTGCATATATATATTTTAGTACTTATTTAATAAATAACCAATTTAGAAATTTTAATATCTTTAAAACATAAAAAAATATATATTTAATGTTTAGATATATTTACTGTGAGGAAAACTAATTTGCAATTATATTTGTTATACTTTTAATACCTGGGTTTTTAAATTCAAGTAAAAGCTGGAATGCAATAATAAAATGGATAAAATTTTTAATATATTAATGAAAATATATTACCCATTTGGGGTTTGAGATAATTTTTTTTATATTATGTCATTCAATATGTTTAAGGCTGTTTTTGCATAATGCTAAAGAACCAGGTCCGTATTTGAATTTTGTACAAATATAAAAATACTTTAATATTAATAGTATATATTCTGGCTTTGCATATAGTAGGCTATATGTAGTGGCTACAGAGAGTAGCATATGTTATCGTGTTACTCATTTTTATCCAATTTGATGCATTTATTCCTTATACCATAATGCTAAATGAGCTATCCTTTTACATGTTCAAAGAATATAATTATTTATCGAATATTTTGAAATTTTAAAAGCACTATAACATAGGCAGATATATGAGTTACAATGTTGCTAATTTTCATGAAAATTGAAGCATTTTTCTGTCTGAGAAAGAATTCAATTTCTTGTACATATGGCCAGGACAGTCTTTTTGGGAGAAATGCATATCAAAGTTAATTTTCATTTCTTTCCTCTACTTCCCCATCCCCCAAAATTACTCTGTATATTTTGATATTTTCATTATTATTAAATTTTTTTTATATACATTTTGACATTCTTTTATTTTTCTTATTCTTGTTTTTATTTCTGGCTATTTATTATGTCTTTTCTGTTATGTGTGCATCTGAGGGTTATTGCTCTTAAGCAACCCTCATAGAAATATCAGAGTTGATTATATTTACGTATAACTATTTCTGTTTTATCATGCAATAAATCTTCAGTATTTTCTTGTCATAATAATAATTTAAATTAAATAGATTGAAAGTAATTTTTTTTCTTTATTATTTAGCTTTATGATGAGTCTGATTTCCCTTACATCAAAGCTTTTGCGAACCTGGATGACATATTTTTTGATCAGCATATTTATACTGTCTATGTTGAGAATAATCGTCTGTGTGAAGCCTCTGACTTGAAGGAAGCTTTACTGTGTCTAATAGCTAGCTATTTTATTTTTAATATTAAATACCAAGATACATCTTTTCGTGCATTAGTAGTATTTGAAAAATTATTTTTAGAAGATAATGATACTGATGAAGATGAAATTGATATGAGTGTTACACAAATTATAAGAAGTATCCAGTTAAAAGAACAAGGAAAAGGGCAAACTAATTAATGTTTTATTTTATATTTATATTTGAGACAACACCATTTGCATACTGTAAATAGGACATCTATTCAAACAATTTCATAATATCAGGTCAAAAATATATTCTTGATTTAAAATTTTTATTTATTATGTTATGAAAAACGAAGTCTAATCTTTACAGGAATGCTGGTTTTTAAAATTATCTTTTTTCACCTATTCCTTGCAAATTCCAGGAAATTGTAATTTTTTAAAAAAAATAAGGGTAATGTGTGGTTTTATTCTTTTATAGAACACGATCATATTTTTAAGGCCCTTTGTGTTTACATTAGAATCTGGGTTGAATTTTTTTTTTCTATTTATAGATTTTTTTAGAATATTGGTATTTTTAAAATAACCTTTTTTTACTTTTCCTTGCAAATTCCATGAAGTTGGGATTTAAAAAAAGTATGAGTAGTAATTTTTTTTTTTTTTTTTGTTCAGTACAATCTTACTTTTAAGGCTCTTTGTGTTCATTAGAATCTCTCATCAGAAATTTCTTATTTCATTTAGTATTTTTTAAATATATACCTTAAAATATTTAAATTACAATTTACCTTTATAATAATAAGCCTAATGATATTTTATTCATTGAATTCTTGAATAAAACCAAAACTTCTATCCACCCACACAATGCCCTTCTCGACCTAAAATATCATCAGCCTTGATTAATTTTCATACAAAAAAATTAAATTATTATTAGTAATTGGTTATTATTAGTAACTCATTTTATATATTCATAATCATCACCATAGCTTCTATCTTTTCATCTAAAAATTAAACCATTGAACATTTAATTATACTAAGATAATGCGGTATTCTTTTTTCCACCTTGAAAGTTATTTTCTATACTCTTCCTCCCTCACACACCTTTATTAAATGTTCTTTTAAAAATATATATAAAACATAAGATGCTTCTCATATAATTAATGACTATTTGAAATAGGAACACACACACAACAGCCTCATAAAGTTAAATTGTTATTTTTCTTTTATAGATTTATTCCTGTAACAAATTACATTTTTTGCAGATACTTTTAATGTTTTATATTAATACTTTATATATGCATTTGTAGAATTTTTAAAAAAAATTGTACCATCTCTTATATGTACATATAGAAAATTTTGTTTTCTTGTTCATAGAAATTGGTGTTATACATTGGTAGAGAGTAGAAACTCATTAAAGCAAGGTATACTGTATGATGCATACTATTATAAATATTTGATGTTTGTATCTAAAATATTTGTAACTTCACCATTAATAATGAAGAAATAAAACTTTATCATTGTTACTTCACTGTTTGTTACATAATTTTGATTGAAATAAATTTATTTTAATGTTTTGTTACTGTGTTAATTTATCGGTATTCACACACAAGTGTGCTGCTTCTTATTATGTTACAATATTACATTATTTTCTGATTTCTCAAATTCTTTCATATGAAAGACTCATCTTTTTTTCATAGTACCTATGTTTTTTGTATCATTTTATGAAATTTTTTACATTTACTCTACATTTACTGTCTCTTCTATGGATTCTTGTGGCAATCAATGAGAATGATTTCTTACATTTATCATTATAAAATGTATTTGATTTGTGTCTTTATTTTTATTTGTTTAAACTTCTTTTTAATAAACATTATTTAATGAAAAAAAATTTTTGTCTGCATTTTTTTATGCATTGTTATTGACTAAATGTTCCATAGTTCTATTAAATTTTCATATTTTTCATCTACACAGCAGGTCTTCAGTGACATTAAGTTTGAATTCATGACACGAGTCTGTGACCTTAAACAACAGGCTTTCACATTCACTTTGTTATTGCAGTAAACATTTTAAATACATTGATTTAAGGGGGACTGCCAAATGCACTGACATGGTTAGGGTACTTTTGCACGAGGAAATCGCATTATTCAGGCATAAAACTTTTGCTGAGAACGTAAATTACTCATATAAATCCGCCTTGAAATGTAGAAATGTCAGAAATAGTCTAGAAAATTTTAAAATTACGAAAAATGCATATATCCTTGCTTCCAGAATTTTCTGACACCATATTTGGCAAGCTTTATTACAAAATCTGCAGATGGCGCCATGTGTATGCAATCTACGTACAAAATTTTTAAAACGTTACTTTAGAATAAAAATACCGATAAACTGCTTAAATACACATTAATAATACTATATTTTATGAAAAAGATTATTTTGCTACACGAATAATGACTTTAATCACTTCAGAAACACTAATTCTACTTTTTTTTCATGAAAAAGGGGGTGGGGGTTAAAAATAAAGTAACACTAGAACTACGTCAAGAAACCACGCCCCATGACATCCTTTCGAAAAGGCGACGGTCAAGTGGCCTTGAGATCAGCTGACTATTAGTCTTTGCTTAAATTTTAGAATGACCGATAGAAGAGGAAGCGTTTGAACAGGACAGCTAGGGGGGACTCTATTTTTAGCACTGATAGTGGAGTGAGTCTGGAACAGGTCTTCAAACTTCTTCTATACTCACAGAACTTCAACAGGGGTGGCCAACTTTTTTGGGAAGAGTACAATAATTTGATAAAATAATTATGAGTAACGCTTCCAACCTTTCCACCAAACAAATATAGAAAAGTAAAAAAAAAAAGTTACTTATGGAATTTTTACGCAAATAGCACATTTTTTTTTAATGCAAGAAATTTAAAAATAAGATGAAGTGCAAATTTAGGTTTTATTGTTAATAAACTTTTTACAGGTTCAATTCAGTTAATTTAGGTACAAAATAAAAACGAGTAACTCGAAACATTTAATTTTAAATAATTATTAAACAGTTAGTATTTACTTAATGTGGCTTTTTTGAATTACTCTTTTTTTTTTTTTACCAAGTCATCTATATTAGGATTAACTTTTGCAGATGCTAACAAAATTAGGTTATTATAGGTGCACACATCAGCTAGCTGTATGAATAATATTTATATTACGTTCATAGCAGAAAACGTTTATTCATACAATCATATTTTGATCCAAATTTTGAGACTTTTGTCTGAGACAACCCCACTTCAATAAAATTGTAGAAAATTATTTATTATTATGCATTCAATTTCTTTTAGTTTTTCAGTATGTCTTTGCGTGCCCCCGTTACAACTGCACCGTGCCACGGGTCGGCCACCACTGCCCTAGAACTAGGTCTTTTTGTGAAGCTCCTAGAACTAGAAGCAGGGGCGGCTCTAGGGCCGGACAAACCAGACTCCTGCCCGGGGCGGCAAATTTTAAGGGCGGTATTTGGATCGAATTCGAATTTGAAAAATATTTTTTTTGTTACAAAAAAATTTATATATTTTCCGAAATATTATCGGGTGTGAATTTGGTATTTCATTAAACATATATCTTATTTCCTTACTTTGTATGTTTAATGTAAGTTTTCTTTTATGTTGAAACTTGATGGTTTCGAAGCGGGAGTATTTGTTAAATAATCAAATTTAATATGTTTACACATTTATTTCACTAGTAACTTTCTCTCCGTCCCGGATTGAGGTCACAACGGACATTCATTTCACCCTAACGATGTCCGATGTCAGCTATCCAAAAGGGTACATTGGTAATAAAAGGTTTTGGAAGATAGAGAACCACAGGAGATGTTTTATTTTAGTCTTTATTGTAGTTAATTTTCGTTAAATAAACGCTTGTGATCCCAACCATCAGTAGACTATTTTTCGAAGAAATTGGTCTACTAAAATGGATGATTCCTTCTCTTACATTTTACTCGTTCGAAAATAATAACAAGCAATTATGTCCTTACCTTCGAATTATTTTCAATTTTTTAAGACGTAAAGTAATAATTATATATATATATATATATTGTTATGCTGCCTTCTTGTTCGCTGAAGTTATTCAAGTTTTATTATAGTTGCGTATTTGTGTGAACAATTTATCTTTTTTAATCATAATTTTTTACTTTGAAGAGAGAGAGGGGCGGCATTTTCCATTTTTGTCCGGGGCGGCAAAATTGCTAGAGCTGGCCCTGCTAGAAGGTCTTTTTGTGAAGCCACTAGAGCTAGAAAGTATTTTTGTCGAAACCTATTCCACACACTCTTTTTTGTAAAGGCAATTAAAAAAAAGTATTGCATCGATTATTAAAAATTTTCATCTACTTTTAACATAATTTACTAATTAATAATATAAATCTGTGATCCAGGTTTCGCCCACCCATGCATTATGTTTAGTAACTAGAATATGTGCTTGATTTTTTCACACAAACCGTAGAAGTCTAAGCCCATTGAAATTAACTGCAATCGCATTACATATTCTGACCTTAATTTATTTCTAAACTTTGTTTTTGTAGCCACTCATCCCAAGAAATATTTTTCAATTATACACATTGTTCTGAATGGCATTAAAATGTTTAGAGGAATACTGAGTATTTTGTATGAATTTGCAACAAAAGATTTAGGAGCTTTTCTTGCTTAAATTTAGAGTTTGGACATCAAATCTTTTGAAAGGTTGATAAGTCGTTACCTCTCCCTTATTGTAGGTGTTTTGCCAACAAATGTCAAAAGTTGCACTTTCCATTGGAAAACTATTTAGTTTTGCAAGACATTGTACTAACGAGTATACAAATATCTCGTGGAACCCGGGAGAGTAAACAATAAATTTTTTACAATCTATTAGGTAATATATAAAAATAATACACATTTTTTTAATTATCTTTTATTATATTATAATAAAAGTTTAAAAAGTATTGCAAAATAAAGTTATTATGTTGAAATAAAATTTTCAGTTTCTTAATGACAGGAATGAGCTTTAAATTCTTGTGGGGATGCAAACTTCATATAGAGAACGTGAATCCATTTTGCATAAACCTTTTTTTTTTTCGGTTTATTTCTGTGACTCGTGGAACACCTGGGCATGTATCAGGGAACTCCAGGGTTCCGTGGAACACATTTTGAAGACCACTTTCGTGGTGTGTAGAATTTCTTAGTGGGTGAAAAACCCGGAATAGTCATTTAATGTTTAACTTAGCTCTACAAAGCAACAAGAGGGTTATTGATCAAAAACCTCGAAATCTTGAACCATGGTCGAGTGACGTGGACGACACCTGAGCTGGCACTCCCCTCTCCTTACGACCCCACCACACCAAAGGGAGGACGTTTCAGCTCTCGACGGATTTAGCGTGCATCGCTGCCCTACACGGAGGGTCTTTAGTGGTACTGGGCTCGAACTCGTGACAAAGCCAGCCACGATCCGATACCTATACCACTCGGCTACCACGGTCACAAAAGAGTGTTGTAGATTTCGATAAAGCAGTGCTTCTCAAACTTTCAATATTTACGATCAAATTTTCAGTCATAATTTTAATCGCAGACCCCCCTTCGTACAATGTA
>BMAV01025449.1:36476-52693 GCA_019973955.1 Trichonephila inaurata madagascariensis
TTGTTAAATTTTAAGTCTGTAGATCTAATATCTGATAAAAAGTATTTTTTTTTTTTAATATTTATAACGTTCCGTTAACTCTTGTGGGTCAGTTTTTGAAAACACCTTCTTAAGCTGTTCTCTGCTCAGCAAAAGTAACACTTTGTTACACATTTATGTAATGAACGCTTAAAATAGCGTAAATAATTTATATTTGGATGTGTAACACTTTCCTATTATACTTTCTGTTGCATTTATTTTATGTTAAAATTGTAATATTCGCAAGAGCAACGCCGTTCCTTACATTGTAATGGCGATTCAATGGAAACATAGCGAAATGTTGGTGATAGAGACAAGTTGACATCATTTTTGGTGATCCTGTTGGCGATAGATTGAACGGTGCAGAAGTTGATATGCTGTAGAGCCACCTGGTGGGAAGCTGCAACAAAGAGGGTAGCACAAAAACCTTCTCTACAAAATTATACATTTACACGCCAATTTTCATAGTGATTGGTTGAAGTGATGTGATTTCATATGTACAAACATCCATTTTTATATATATGTAAGAATAATTAAATTAGATTTAAAATTAAATTCCCTATAAAGCACTTAACTTTTATTTTTCATTACATCTTTAAGTATTAAATTAATCACCCAATTATTTCTCCTAAACGTATGGCCTAATCACTAAACATTTCTGATCCCAGATCATTATATTTAATACCCCTATATGTGTCTGCATTAACTTTCAAGCACACTCATAAAATCAGAGGTACTTCTCACCTCTGGGTTTAAGTGGTAAAACACTTGGATTTCACTATGTCTTTCTTTTTTCTCTCTGCCTCTTAGCGTCAGATGATGTCGAGAATTCAATGAATAAAATTCCTTTTTAGAATTAAGTCTGATTCTGACTTGAAACATGTCAGAATTAAAGCCAGCAGGATTTATCTGCTAATGGATTTCGAATCTTTAAAACTATTCTTAATAGTAAAATAATCTTAAAATAAAAACGAATGCCAGCTGCTGTAAGAAGTGCTATGGATAATTTTATGGAATTCGGACTGCACTGTGTTTATCTCCTTGCTGAAGAGGCCATGTTGTGCCCTGAGTAAAAAAAAAACGTTCTAATGGAGGGAAAAAAAGAAAAAGAGAATCGCTCTATCATCGCGAAGAAAGACTACCGCCAGAGAAATAAAATACTCTTCTCCGGAAAAGATGTACAATAATACCGTGAATTTGACCAACATGGAATAAAATAGTGAAAGAAGAACATCGAAAAAAATTACTAGTGCAAATCAAGGGACAACAAAATGTGGATTACCGTGAACGAAAAACTTCTACCAGTAAGAAATTGAGGTCAGTGAAATAAATATTTTTCATTTTAGTAACATTGAAGTGATTGAGTTTTGCTGAACAAAGCTTTTCGAAGAAGAGTAATTTAATATGATATTTAACTTTTATAGTATATTTTGTGTTAAAGGAGATATTGTTTATACTTTAATTGAGAAAGCAGAGTGTATGTGTTTTATTATACAAAATTTTGAGAAATTTTAATGTACTTCTCATTATTTTATTTTAAAATGTCGAATGAGTTAACATTTATGATAGAAAGTGGTGTTTCAAAGTTGAAAAATATAAATTTAGTTATTAGAGAAATGACTCTAATGTACTAATACTAATGATATTGATTTTGACGAGAAACAAAAGTAAAGTCACGTTGCATTCCTTTTTCTCCACTGAATTTTATTATTTTGTTAATTATTTTATTCATCAGTAACTTTATTGCATGTCATTTAATTTTTTTTCATTTTGAAATTGTGTGTTTTGATATACTGGCCACATATCAGGATTCACTGCCTCTCGAAATTTTACTTATCTATATTAAAATTAATTTAACAACTTGAAGCTTATTTTGGATACTATACAGTGGATAAGGGAGAATTTAATCATTATAAATTTTGTATATATCTTGAAAAATTAAGAGGACAAATGTGTTTAGTTTGAATTGTACACCTCTTATTGTTTTCTTATTAGCATCTTTGAACATGTGTGATTTGATCACGCAGATTTCTCAGAGAGATGTGTTCAAAAATAAGTAATTTCATACAGTTTATATTAGTGAGTGTGTGATGTAAGAGAAAGTAAAGAATTTTGTCTATGAAACGAATACTTAGAAGGTTACAGAGAGATTCAAAATATTGTATGCACAATATTTTGAAGTTACAGTGAAAATTTTATTTCATCAAGTTATAATTTTCGTTGAAACATAAATACTAAAGGTGATGTGATACACTTATTTCTAGAAGTGAGTCCACTTTTCTGGCTCAAAATTAATAAAAAAGAGCTCTTATATCCTTACAATTCTTATATTTTTATAATGCGTATAAAATAAAATATTGTTTATTGTGTTGAATAGTGCATATAAGTTGTTGTACACCATTTTCACATTACTAATCATTTCATTCTATTAATGTCTATATTTTTATGTTTTTAAAAATGTATTTCATATGTGCAAAATTTTGTGCAACAATATTAGATATTACTACGATTGCACCAGAGAAGATTTTTATACAAAATTATTATCTTAATGTTTGTATGATACCATGTATTTTCTATCTATCTTATTGTTTGATATATTATTTTACAATATAAAAAAAGTGAATACATTATCTGCTAGCTATAATATAAATCTAATATTATGAAAGTATAAGAGGAAATGTGAGCTCTTATTCTGGATGTCGGATAGATTTGAAAAAAGCTTATGTCCATTCATGTGTACGGAATTTCATTTTTATCAATTAATATTTTGGAAGTGTCATTATTGTGTTTGTTGTTATAGTTTCGTTTATTTTATTACATTTTGATTTTAGTATTCCTACAACTTAAATATAACTATAGTGCAAATTAAATTCCCTATATAGCTCTTAACTTTTATTTTTCATTACATCTTCAAGTATTAAATTAATCACCCAATTATTTCTCCTAAATGTATGGCCTAACCACTAAGCATTTCTGATCCCAGATCATTTTTTTAATAGCCCTATATGTCAGCATTAACTTTCAAGTACACTCTTAAAATCAGAGGTACTTCTCACATATGGGTTTAAGTGGTAAAACACTTAGATTTCAAGGTGGCATTTTTCTTTCTCTGTCTCTTAGCGTCAGATGATGCCGAGAATTCATTGAATCAAATTCCTTTTTAAAATTAAGTCTGATTCTGACTCGAAACAAGTCATATATTTGGATTTAAAACTATACAGGAAACTAAAGTGTCAATTCTTAGTCCATATTTCAGTTTATTAGATGTTCAACTCATTATTAATGAACAACTAAAATCAAACCTGCGCATATTGATTTATTTTCCAGAGTTAGGGAACAGTTATTAATTCCATATGAGGGTCCGTCGAGACTCAAAGTTCTCATATTAGTGTTGAAGTTTGAAGAATAGGATGCCAGTTCAAGTGACATCTGCATCACGTGACCTTATCTCAGCCCTTGAGTAGCTTCAAGGTGTAATGTAAATAAACCATTCATGTGCAGTAATTTAAATATTTGAAAGGCTTTCTTCGTAAAAACCAAAATAATAGTCAACTGTTCGTATAGCTCTAATACATTTAAAACTAATTTCAAAGTTTAGTGAACTGAGAATTAAGTGAAGAAAAGGGGCAGCAAGTAAGGTATTGTCCTCTCAATTGATTAAAATTCGAAATTTTTTTATCCATTACGAATAATGGGTAATGTAATTTTTGTACAGAATTATATTAAAAAATTTAATAAAAAAAAAAGTAAATACACATATGATTTAAGGTTGTCTTTTTAAAATTATAATTTATCGTGTTGCAGAAATATAGAAGGATTAATCATTTAGCATTTTATTCAAAAATGGTTACTTATTTTTAAAAAAAGGCAATTGAAAATGTTTAGATATGTGTACATATGCATGTATACTAAATTGCCATAAATCTGATAAAGATATGCAATAAATAGAAAAATAGCAAGAAATTTGAATTTTTAATGAAGTGGATAATTAAAGATGACTGACGCCATTGTGTTTTGGTCATAGAAACTTATTTGTATTTGTAGCAATGATAATAATGATCACGTTTGAAAGAGATTTGCTCTTTTTTTTCTAAAAATAGTTTTATTAGTCACAATAGAATTGTTAAAGATGTATAATTTACCAAAATTTTTCATAACAGACAATTTAAGAAGAAACTGTTTGGTTGAATTTTAGGAAAATTCAAAAAACGGCAGAATTCCTATCGTTAGTACTTTTGTGTTTAAAATCTGTCAGGCTTTATATCTGAAAGTGATTTTTTGTTCCAAATTGGAACAGAATTATTTTCAATCATTGAAAACAATTAAAGGAAAATGCATAACCTATCATCTACTTAAAAGAGGTGTATAAGTTTTATCAGGCCTTAAATTAGAAAGGATAGCTCCTGTGTGGAGAGAACAGTTTTCGATCTGCACCAGGGCCGGCTCTAGCAGTTTTGCCGCCCTGGACAAGTTATTTTAAGTCTTACAAAATTCAAAATAATTCGAAATTAAGGACATAATTACTTGTCATTATTTCAAACGAGTGAAATGTAGGAGAAGGAATCGTCCATTTAAGCAGGCCAATTTCTTCAAAAAACAGTCTATTGATGGTGGGGAATACAAGCGTTTGTTTTAAGCCATAGTAACTACACTCAAGACTAAAATAAAACATCTCCTGTGGCTCTCTATCAACCAAAAGCTCTTATTATCCTTGTCCTCTTTTGGATAGCTTACACCGGTTATCGTAAAGGTAAAAGGAATGCCCGTTGTGACCACACTCTGGGATGGGGAGAAAGTTACTAGTGAAAGATGTTGGAACACATTAAATATTTCATGCTGAAGCCTCGAACCATTAAAGTTTCAACATAAAAGAAAACTGTCATTAAAAATAGAGAGTATAAAATAAAAAAATAAGATACATTAAATGAAATACCAAATTCATACCCAATAATATTCCAGAAGATATATCAAATTTTTTGTCACAAAAAATATTTTTCCATTTCGATTCAAACGCCACCCTTAAAATTTGCCACTGCATTTTAATTACGTGACTGCTTGGTATGGATTTACTGCTGAGTTTATTCCTGGACCTTTATTTGAAACTCTCATTCCACAAGGCCCTAAAAGATGCTCTGTCATGAGTCCACGGCACAGTGAACTCCTTCAACACCAGGTCATTCCTGCTTTACAGGAACGACAGTGTTTGCTAAACCATTATCTTTATGCAAGATGGAGCAACTCCTAACATTGGCAGTCATGAATGCATGACCTTCTCGTTCTCTTGTCTTAAATCCCTGTGATTTCTGGTTGTGGGGATTTCTAAAAGACCATGTTTAAAGGGGAGGAATTAGGACTTTACCTGATTTGAAAGCTAGCATTATACGCCAAGTGGCTGAAATCTTTCGTGAGTTGCTTCGCGCTACCATTGGATATGCTATGATGTGCTTTCAACACGTTAATGATTTCAATGGAGCACATCATGTAATTGAATAATTTTAACGATTCTAACATATCATTTGGGCACCACATTTCCTCCTGGTGATCAAAATTTGAACTTTTTTATTGCAAAAACCTTTTCCCGATGGTCCATATAGCATATACTTCAAATTTCATCAAAATCTTATAAGCAGAATGGGTACTACAGGCCTCTGAATAGTGTAACTTTAATTATATCCACTCGACTACCAGTCATTTTGACTAATTCATACTTCACTACGTTTTGGAAAATTTCAGTGTTCTGACCTGTTTTTGTGACTTGATAATTATGTTGAGTAGGAGTGGTGGTGAAATATATCTAATGAAAGAAAAGATGCTCAGTTTTCCAAATGATAATTCTGGTTCAAAAATAGAACCTGATGAAAAATTTCATACCAAAACTAGATCTAATTTATCTGACAAAACTTGATTGTTCTTATTGAAACAAATGGATCTGATTCATTTTATGGAAAGTTTATTCACGAAATAACTAATGAAAGGTAAAATTTATATCAAAATATTTCTTTGCCTGCTAATAGTATGGTTTCCCAGAAGTTAAATCAGAGGCAGTTGTAGATCACACATGAATGCAGGGTCGCAAATGCCATAGTTGCGAGCTATGGTGCAAAGAAGCAGAAAAAAAGAACAGAAACAAAATATTGAAAGGATATACCACAACAGGTATTCGAAATTACGACCAGAAGTCGTCTGACAGACCTAACAGCGGCACTGCATGGAATTTCTTGGGTTTCAGAAGATTCCTCTGAGCAGTCTTGCGGTAGGTGGCGCTGAACGGAAGGTTTTGGGGGAATGGATCCTGCTGGAAGTCATTTGCGATCAGTTTCCCCAGGTAATAGTATGAGCTCGTATTAAAACGAAGAACTGGCCGACATGCTGATCATGTTTGGAGTTGCAATATGCATGCTGCCTGGCTGTTGTACCAGGGACGTTATTCGAACAGGCATGTTCCACATCACATGACCTTTGTAAGTGTGAACAGAAGGTGACATGAGTCTGGTTCTGGTCACAGGAAAAGTTTGATGTACTAGACGCCCGTTCCCTTCAGTTGAAGATCTGTAACACCTGGGAGGATACGTGACATGCCAGGAGTCTTCGAGAACGTAAGTAATTCCATGCAGCACAGTTGTCAGTTCTGGTCGTAGTTTCGAAAACACGTTTTAGTACAATCTTTCAATAAAATTTTTTTCTGTCCCATTAATGTGTTTGTTCTTTTTCTCTGATTCTTTGCACCATAGCTCGCAACGATGGCATTTGTGACTATGCATTCCTATGTAATTAAGAGTTGTCTCTATACCCTCTACACACCCTGCAAGTTTGTCGGTCTGGCAGCGAATCACCCTGTATATGATGGTAACATTATCAGTCATTTATGTTGCACATAAATATTAAATTCAACCCCGGGCTGGGCAAGGTTGACTCAGCCTTTCATCTCTTCAATGGGTCGATAAAATGAGTACCAAGCTTGCTTGGGAACCTAACACTGGGGTTTTTTGCATCAGACTGACCACCTGACCGGAACATCTGCTATGCACCTCAGGACACAAGGTCGCATATACTGAGTTGGGCACAGTAGGCCTTGTCCCTTATGGGATGTCGTGCCAATGAGTTAAATTAAATATTAACTTCATAGAAAACTTTAGATGTGTAAAAAATAATCTTTCATTAAATTCATTAGCTAATAAGGTATACGAAGTTGAGAGAGAATGTTAATAGTAGCGAATACGGCTAAGAGTAATAATTTACAAATAAATATTAATTAACTGTTGTGTGAATAAATTATGATTTTTACATAAGATAGGAGGAAGCTACAAGCAAGGTAACTGTTCCTCCTTTGTTTATTAAATCTCAATACAGTTGACTCAAATATATTTTTTTTGGTGGAATTTTTTTTTATTCATCCCTGAGAATCGACCTTTTAGTGTAGTGATTTCAAGGTTTTTTTATGCCTATTGGGTTGTCAGAATGACTGTCACATTAAAAGGTTTTTGCGAGATTGTACCTCGCAAATATCCAAATAATGTCAAATGAGGAGTTTCTATGATCTTTTTACATGGAATTAAATTCTTTCAAATGGTCATGAATACAAAATATCTTATTATGTGGGTCATGGTGGTATGTGGGGTGTACTTGGGTTTTTTCATTTAGTTATTCAAAAATGGAATGAAATGCCAATTCAGAATATTGTACTGGCTTAGTTTATATAGACAGAATATTAAGGGACAGAAATCCTTTATGAACTCGTTTATGCGATACTCATTTATATAAATTTCCATTATGGCTAAATAATTATAGAAATATACAAAATGTTATTTATTAAAACCACGTGAAGTACAAATATAATTTAAAATAATTTTTTTTTCAGAAATAGAAAAACAATTTATATCACAAAATCACTCGTTATCACAGTGAAAGTCCAAATCCCAAGCGGAAAGCGATTTCCACAATATCTTGATGTGAAGAATCATGGTAACAAACATAAAGCTCTCGAGGCTCTGGAGAAAAAAACAATCGCCTGAAAAAGGAATAAATTAATTAGAAATAAATATTCTAACAAAATTGCAAAAAAAATTAAAGGATATTGAGGGTTTTTTAATATAATGAAAGACAGAGTTGTGTGGTGAATGTTACATTATCCACAAATGTAGTATACAAAACGAAAAGTATACACTTTGCGTATTTGAGGGGAGGGAATTGCGTAATTTCTTCACAGAAAAATCCATTTTGATAAAGGGTATGGTCTTTTTTAAAAAATAATGTTGAACACCACAATTGGGCATAGTCTATGAAGTTACCAATGATGGAATTGGGAATATTCCGTGTGAATCACTTTTAGAACTCTGTCCAGTTGTTTGTGGCCGCGGTAGCCGAGTGGTATAGGTATCGGATCGTGGCTTGCCTTGTCACGAGTTCGAGCCCAGTACCACTAAAGACCCTTCGTGTAGGGCCGAGAGCTGAAACGTCCTCCCGTTGGTGTGGTAGGAGAGGGGGGTGCCAGCTCAGGTGTCGTCCACATCACTTGACCATGGTTCAAAATTACATGGTCCATCAATATTCAATCAGTCAATCAATCTGTCCAGTTGTTTAATCATTTATGAAAGAAAATCAGGTAGTAATCTGCTTAGGACATCACAAACATGCTCTATTGGATTCTTGAAAAAACAAGCTGACCAATTCATTAGTATGAATTCACCAATATAAGGAAATTATCTCCAACCTTATCAGTGTAAAGAGCTACAAAAGTTGTAAAATTCTTTTTTGCCACTGTCCCATAAGAGATTAATGTCTAATGATGTGGAGGTCAGTGAGAAAGATACCAGCCCAAATAAACATATTACCTCTTCCAAATCTGATACCTTCTAGCAGGAATGCAATTTTGTTTCAAGTTTCATGATCCCTCCGGATGAAAATGTGTAAAACGAAACTCATCATAGCAGAGGACATTGCTTCATCTGTCTTCTGTTATTAACATGCGTTCCTACTCGCCCTCTGAAGGCAGCACTATATGACGTGCTAATGAAACACGTCTGCGAGCATACAGTGGCTTTTGCATGGTTTCATTCGAAACCGTGGTGCCTGTAGTTGAATGAAGGAAGAATTGGAGAAGATTGGTATTCATTATTTGGTTCTTTCTGTGACTGTCAACTTTAAGAAGACTCATTCAGCGAACGTGATCCTCGAAGATCTTGGCCTGGTCTTTGGTTATGCACTTGCAGGCCCCCCCCCCAAAAAAAAAAGATTTCAGATTCTTTGTAATATTTCCATGGATTCTGGAACTATAGCTTAGCTTCTAGGCGATCGATAATGCTTTTGTTTCGAGTAAACGTTTTCGTTCAGACATCACCCTCCTTGAAACAAAGCATTCAAACTCAAATGGTATAATTTTATTTTTAGTTTTTTCATTAAATATGCTGAACATTCATTTTCTTTCAATGTTCTCCATCGTCACTTTTGACATCACAGTCAAAATTTACACGTTTTCACATTTCCTGAAGCTTAAAAATTCACAATTTTACCATTTACTATTCATTTTACTAAAAGAAATTCTGACAATATCATTTTAAACAGAAAACTTTATACCACCCCATAATTTTTTTGAGGAGTAATATATAATCAACAATTATGAAAGGTGATAAATTCATGCATATCTGAATGATTTGGTTCAAGGCATTTCTTACTGATATAGCAAATCAGTTAATGACGGAAAAGGTAAAACTAAAATGGTCACAAGTTTTCAAATCGATTACACTAAGCACATATAAAGCTCGGTAACAATCAAACATAAGACTGTCTTCTCAGTTTACATAATTACAGTTAGAAGACGAAACTCAGAAAAAATAAACCAGAACCATCTTTACTAAACATTTGTCCGAAAGTGACCACTGTAGCAGATCGGTCCTGGTTGCAAGCTCATGACCAGTGTTATATTTGAGTCACAAGTCTGAGTTACTTTGTAATTAAAGACCTGTCATGTAGGAACCCCATGATGCATATTAAATCTATTGACGTTCAAAGTCCCCATCAGTTGAACATAGCTCAAAGTTATGGTACCCAACACCAATAAAAAATTAAGTAGTGGTATTAATGAACAATCAATAAACAACAATAAAATGCTTACTTACCCAACAACCCAGAAAGTCATAGAAATTTTCTGTTTAACATTATCTTTAGGTGTATATCTGAAGAGAACCCCTTGTTCATAAGCATTACGTAGAAAAGTATTTACTCCATATTTCGTAGCAGTAGACAATTTTATAATTTCCTACAATTTAAAACACATATTCAATAAAAAGATTACTTTTTATAAGATCTAAATCTAAAAAAGCAAACTTAAAAGATGAATAAGATACAAATTTAAAACTGTTTAACCAGTCATATTAGCCCTTAAACAATAATTTTTTTTTACCCAAAATGTTTTTAAAATATGCCACATTTTTACTATACATAATTAAACATCCTACTTAATAAGTGAAATTTTTTACATTCACACTTTTTTAAACTGCTTAGAAGTCTGTTTTTGAGTAATACATTGCAAACAGGACAGAAATATGCCACCTGTCTTTCTCGGGTTTTTTATTAGTGGGAAAGCAAAGATTTCGGTAAAATGCTTATCAGCTTCAAAGAACTACATTCAGAATCTGGTCATCCAAATCTGAAATTTATTCTTGAATCACAAAGCCAATTCTTTGATTAGAAGCTTTCCTATTAATAAAAGAGTCTGTGATGAGTAATTTAAAGCAAGTCATTAAATTTAGTGAATGTGTAATTCATATTCATGTTATCTTACAATATTCTTAAAGTTAATTTACCTTGCTATAGATACTATGTAACACATAATTTTTAATTGAATTAAAATCCTCCTGAATTTGCAAACGATATAGTATCTTTGTTTAAACCCTTTATTCAACATAACTATAAAAAGCAAGATTTTTATAATTGATTTTCTAAGCAACTTAATGTAAATTATTTCAATTGTAAAATAGTTTGTGGAACAAGTATAACATTCATTCTCATAATAGTAGTATTTTAAACTAGAAGTTTGATTTAAATTTGAATGTGATAATTCTAGATATTTAAAGAGATCATATTCTATAGAAAATTTGTATATTTTGCATACAATTCTGAGAATTAATGGAATGATTTTTTAAAAACCTCTCTCATAAGGTGAGTTACATTTTGACAAATAAATTTGAAGCAAATTCCAATAAAGAATTAGAGAAACATCTTTAAGTACAAGCAAACACAAACATCAAAGTTACATCAAAATCTAGCGATAAACACACACGTGAAGCTTTTTTTTTAAATTACAAAACGAATAAAATATATGCTATATACATAAATAGCAAAAATATGAATTCTTTGATTATGAAGATTGAATTGGTCAGACTTAATCCAAAGAAAAAGAAAAATACCTCATTTCTTAATGAGCGAGCAAAGACAGTTCGCAAGTTCAAACAACATCGATAAAAATTGTCCCAAATATCTTTTAAAGCAGATTCACGAAGAACAGTTACATCCGGTATTGGAGCAAGAAATACACCTTCAACTGGATCCATATGTAGATATTGAAATAAAGTATTTTTATAACCAGCAACAACACTGAAATATAGTTTTAATGAGATAAAGGCAAGGGGATAAATGCTGACAAATTCAAGACACATTTCAAAAGATCACTACAAAGCTTTAAACAGAAACTGCAGTAATTTATAACAAAATTGAAAAATTTATGCAATACATAAAGTTTTTTCTTATATAAAATCTTGCATTTTTTTAGATAAAATAATAATGTAAGGAAATTGTATGTGTGAAATAAAGTTGGAAGAGCAAAAATATATAAATAATTTTATACACTTTATTAATGTTAAATGATAATTAAACTATGTGCAAAAATTTGATTAAATTTTTGTTAAATAAAACACACATTGAAATTTTAAGAAGATTAATGGGTTTTCAATACATAAGAAAAAATATAACATTTATAAAACAAATTTATAAAAAACAGAGAGAGAAATGCAGTTCATGACAAGAGAAAAATCAGCTTAACTGTATAAAGTTACCAACAACAAGTATTGCACAATTAATTTAAAATCTAATAACTAAGTATATACAATCAATCTCAGTTTACCTAAATGTATAATTTCATTACACATCATAAAATTGATTGCATCCTTTTTATTAATCCCCTGATAAATTTGCAAATAGTACACTATAAATTTCAAATAAACTAAAAAAATTTTCAAACTGAAATGGGCACAAATCACAAATAGACCAATTAAGGAGCGGGAATAATTTTAATAGTTTTAAAAATTGCAATAAACCTTATTTACATGATAAAAAAAAACTGTCACAATTTCACTATTCAATATTTACTAAAATTGCTAATTAAAGCATTACTATTAGTTGACTGAATGACTTACTGTGAAGTACTTTCCAGAAGGCAATTTTCATACCCAATGTGCAAATTATTCATATCTGAATTATTAGAGGTGGTGCGTTTGAATGATTGACCCTGGAAAAATACAAAAAATCATTATCGGGATAGACAGTAAGAATACTGGAAAAAAATTACTCTTCCAAGAGAATTAACTGTTACTTGTTATGAGAAATATTCACAAATTAGAAAATTTTTGAATTGAATGTTCTTGTACACATAAAAAATTGTTCATAAAACAAAATGAAATGTAATGATTTTCTTGTTATACAAATATTTTGAAAATAAAATGTATAAATGTATAATGCAACTCTTTCATATACAGAATATTTAATAAAAGTTCTAGCATTTATTATAAATAAATGTACAGTAAAATTCCAATATGTCCAGTTTTTGAAATAATCACTCTTCCATTTGAAGTTCCGGAATTTGAAAAAAGGCATTCTGTACCATTTATCTTGTGTATATATTTAAAGTACTTACTCATATGGTTTAATAATATCACGAGTTTTTTTTTTATACATTTGTACTGAAAAAGCATATTTTCAAGATTTTAAAAGAGGATTTTCCTCAAAATAGATGTTTTTAATCGCGATTATACAACCTCTATGAAATAATGCAATGAAATAAGAGCATATTATCGAGAATTTAAAATGATAGTAAGAAAGAATGTTCTTGTATTTTGAACAGTATAAATAGCTGCATAATGAAAGTTTTTTTTATACATTTTTTCTGAAGAAACAAATCAAGCCCAATAATAAAGTAATAAATATAAACTGCATTTAGTCAAGTTGAAAAGTTATCAGCCAGAAATTAAAGAATATTTTTTTGGACATAAAGAGCACATAACCTTTAATTACATGCATTAGCATATAAAATGTACCATCTATAGAAAGCCGAATCTAATTGACCTCAGAATGCCTCCCATTCATGCTGTGTGTACAACTAGTGAATGCGTTGCTCTAAGTGCGACATTAATAAAAACTCAAGTGCTATTGGCAACAGACCTCGTAATTTTGAACCATGGTCAAGTGACGAAGACGACCCCTGAGCTGGCAACCCTACTTCAAACTTCCAAATTGCCGTCAACGTGAGGTCTATCAGCCATGACAGATTTAACGTGCATCAAACTCTCTACATAGTGAATCTTTAAAGGCATCAAGACTTGAACCAGGGACTTGACAACGCCCGCCACGAGTCTATGATCATGACCACTAGACAATCAAGGCCACTGCAAGCACGTCTAACCTTCAATGAAGTGTCCTTGTTATGTACCAGTCTTTTGCTTCAGAGGCATTTATAAGTTGATTACTGCTGGAAAGCTTTTGAGGGGAATCAATTGGTGAACAGAGCATGTCACACACAGTTACGTAAGTATATTTTGATAGCCTAAAAGATTATTTTGTTTGCAGGAAATAAATTCTTATGAAATTTTATGTTTATATGAGTAGTCTTAGATATATTTGGAAATGGAATAACACATTTTTAAAGATCACATACTTGTGAAAAACTTAATGTATGAGATTTGAATTATGCTCCAACCACACAAATTTAAATGGATACTGAAATTAATACTTTGTAATCACACTTTATATTCCAGTCTAAATAATATTTTTCACAAATAACAAAAGAAATTTTAAATGTGAATTCTGGTTAAGTAATATCATAATTTTAATAATATATATTTTAGCACAAAATGAAGTAGGACAGCAATTTTTCAGAAATTATTAAAATAAGTGAAGATGACTTTACTTTTCACAAAAAAATTATTAAAATAAGTGAAGATGACTTTACTTTTCACAAAAAATATCTAAAACATAACTAGTTTAGATTTAATCAAATTTCAGAAAACTCTTTCAATATTAGGCTAAGTTCACTACAGGCAATGGTTTAATTATTTTTTTAAAATTTAAGTTGCTCAATACATGAAAATTAATTTTAAAATTTCTTATAAAGACAGCCTGCATACACATTGTTTAACTGCCATAATACAACTTTTAAAATATTTTTGCAATTGAAAACATTGCTATTAAAAAAAGATAGTAGAATTTCTTCTCTGGCCCAAGTTTTTTTTAAATAAAATAATATCCTGTTCACGAAAATAAATAAGAAACAGCACATAACAGGCAAGTTCCTTTACATGTGTGTGTGTGAGTGCATTATCTTCCATTGTAATACATCCCCCTTTTTACAATGGAAGAACCAATGTCATTATTGCTATTGTATGTTGATCAGGATTTGTGTGAGAATATTAAAATGAAACATAATTTCAATTTTAAAAAATACATATGAATATAAAAAGATCATTAACCTGTTGGTTAGAGAATTCACCACTACCCGCTGATTCTGTTGTGGACCCCGTTGAAAAACTGTAGCTCCTAGAACTTTGCCTTGTGTATAAATTTTCATTTGAAACATCAGAATAACTGGAATCTACATCAGATTCTCCATCAGCTGGCCCTTTAAAGTATCATACATATATACTCTCATCAAATATATAAACTCATGGAAAAAAAAATTAGCACACCAAGAAATAATTGCGGGATTGTAACGAAACTTGGAATGAAGGTATATGTCGGGGAGATATGCAAATGATTACAAATCCAGCGTGATTGCGCATTACGTATAGCCGGTAGATGGGGTTTAACGTCGTTTTCCATGGAGTATAAAACAGATAACCAAAGCTTGTTTGAGTGTGCTGAATCGTTTACAAAGAAAGAGCTAAGGTAGACATGCCATTACGCCGTTTTCGAAGAGAATATGAGCAGCTGTCGCAGTTTGAGAGGGGGAGAATCATCGGCATGATGGAAGCTGGGTGGTCAGCTAGGCGAGTAGGTCGTCAATTAGGCCACTCTGTGTTGTGAGGAGGTGTTGGGACCAGTGGATCCGAGAGATGTCATTTACACGAAGACCAGACTCAGAACGCCCTCGACAGACCAGTCGTCGAGAAGACCGCCACATCGTAAGAAATGCACGCGTACAGCCAACTGCTTTATCAGCCGCCATCCAGGCACAGGTAGCACCTTCACTAGGGGCCCCTGTATCTTCTCGAACCAAACGAAGGCACCTAGCTGAAGTACATTTGGGATCGCGGCGCCCATTACGTGTACTGCTCTTGAAGCCTACCCATCGACGTCTCCGTTTGGAATGGTGCCGTTCACGAGGAAACTGGACTGCAGCGGAATGGTTGCAGGTCGTCCTTAGCGACGAATCCAGATTCATCTCAGAAGTGATGACAATCGTGTTCGTGTGTGGAAACCCCGTGGTGAAAGCCTCAATCCTGCCTCAGCTTTACAGCGACACACCGCTCCCACAGCTGGTGTGATGGTATGGGGTGCCATTGCCTACAGTACACGGTCATCTCTAGTATTGATTCGTGGCACCATGACAGCCCAGCGGTATGTCCATGACATCTTGGAACCACATGTGTTGCCATTCATGCAACGGCTCTCAGGAGCCATTTTTCAACAAGACAATGCTCGGCCTTACACGCAAGGGTGTCACAAGACTGTCTCCGCATTGTTACCATCCTTCCTCGGCCTGCCCGATCCCTAGATTTGTCTCCAATCGAGCATTCTGGGATCATTTGGGACGGCGAGTTGGGCATCCCACGAGTTTGAACGAACTGGAGGCAAGGTTACAGCAAATATGGAATGAAATGTCTCAAGACATCATACAGAACTTGTATGCCTCAATGCCCGATCGTATGGCATCGTGCATTCGCGCTATATATATATATAGAGGGAGTTCAACAGCGTATTAAATCCTCCGTTCA
>BMAV01025449.1:52793-83133 GCA_019973955.1 Trichonephila inaurata madagascariensis
AGTCATTGCGTATGTAAAATTTCGTTTCCTTTTGACGACTCCTTCTTGGTGCGCTAATTTTTTTGTCCATGAGTGTACATTTAACAAATGAATGACTAAAACTATCTTCATTGAAAGATAAGTATTAATTTGTATACCATTTAAAATTCAAGAGACTTAAATTGCATTTTTTCTAATATTGTATTTGCAACATTGTTGATGCTGAAACTCATACATAGCATTAACATTTTTTTTTTTTTTGAAAATATAAAAACAGATTGAAAAAAATTTAAAAATAAGTAACTGGTAAAAATGCTACATTTAAAAGTTTTAGTTATGAATATTTATTAAGATGACTACAGGTAATATATACAAAAATTATTGAGAGTACTACAGGTTTCTGGACAAGAAATAAGCATTAAGTATAAGCGATAGCTTTCTTTAACACATCAATAGAATCCTGAAACCCTTTTTATTTTTATTTATTCATAAAAACCCTTGATTGATTGGTTATTTATTAACATCACTTTTTGAAGTTACTTGAGGACTATTAGTGATGGACCTTGTAATTTAGAACCCTGATCAAATAAACAAGGAAGAGATATTTGAGCTAGCTTCTCCTCTCTCTCTCAGTATACCACCACAGTTGACCAATGCAAGGAACGGATTGTCGTGACGGATTTAACGTGCACCAGACAGGCTACATTGAGGGGCTGTTGTGGTTATATTACATTTCACACACCAGGACCTCACACACACATACAATTCACAAGTTAATAGAAACAACACCACCACTAATGAGGAGATGGTTTAGTGTGATTTTGGAACTGCTGGAAGCAGCTGCTCATCAGACTCAGTCTTTTATTGTAGACTAATCTAGCAATCTAGTTGGAAAGGAAAGAGTTAAGAAGGTACACGATCGCATTCAAAAGAAATCCTTGGTAGTTCCATGAAATGCTCAACTACAAGTATTTTAATATAAACCAAGAATGCTCTCAATAGAAGCATGACACAACTGGAAGTAGAACATTTTACATTTAGCCACACTGTATTGGTGTTACAAATGATAATCAAAGAATGCATGTCAGATATCCCAAAGTAAACACTTTAGATCATAACTTTCAGGTGTCTGGCTGTGTGGCACACAACAATCACATTAGTACTCCACTACTGACCTGGACATTTACGGACGTGATTTTGCTCAGTATCAAAAAGCATGTTGAAAAAAGACAGTTTTACTACACTCAAAGAGATTCAATGTTGTACATCCATTCCTGCCAATATCATGGGATAGCAGTACCACTTAGAACCAAATGTCTCATTGATTCTTTGATTAAAATACCCAAATTTCTTTAGCTAAATTCTGTGCCTATCAAAATTTTTGGCATAACTGAAATTAACTTTGTGCTAGAGTAACATGAAGACTACAGACAATGGAGCTCATAACTTTAAACTATGTTAAAGTGACATAACTCTCCTAACTTTTACACCGCACAAGAATTAAATTCCATTCAACATGCAGAGGCTATTATTACTCCACATAATGGGTCTTTAGAGAAATCAAAACTCTTAACATGTACTCTCTCAAATGGTAACACATGCTCATATCTGTATGTGAGACACTGATGCAGTTAAAATGAGCAAGAGTTAATTTGATTACATTAGTGCCCTAAAATTGGAATTTCTCCTTTTTTGCATCCTACATTATGAGGTTTAAACTATTTTCTGATTGACAGCCAAAACTGAATCAAGTGCATGTTGGATTGAAAACTATTTTACATATGAGATATTATTAGAATCATTCAACTCCTAGGGGTAGAATATTTTTCTTCTTTTTTTAAAGTATTTCGATATTGATCTGATTTCCATGCACATTAAGCAAACATTACAAATCATTATTACATACATTAATTTACTAAAATGATAAGGCATCTAGTTTATATTACAAAACAAGGAGAAATATAATTATAAATAATTACTTTAATAACTTTAGAATATGTGGAGCAGATAAAGAAAGAAACTTAGGTATAACTACTTTCATATGTTACAAATCAATTATGGAAAAAATTAGCTTCAACCTAAAAATACCAGATCATAAGAGAAATAAGAAGGAGGGGGGGGGATATCTTAACTTATATAACTTCAGTCTACTTCATTGAAATAAAATATTTAAAAGAATATTTACCCATTGCAAAAAGAAGTTGCTGTCTTTCTGCTTCAAAATCATCAGACCTATCTAGTGAAATATCTTGAGTTATTTTCTGACCAACTGCACAAATGAAATAACAGAAAAAATTAAGAAGAAAAAAGATCAAACAAAAAATGTTTAAATTCTCTTTTGAAAAATTAGGATAAAACATTAAAATTATAAAGACTGCCTAAGCCAAAATATTTAACATATCATCCAAAATAGTCTTATACTAGACTGATCACTAATATTTCCATCACAATAAATTTTACCCGAAGTCATCCAAGAAAAAAAATGATAAAACTGGTTATAGGTTTATTTTATAAATATACATGAAAATAAAAGGATTTATCTTGTTATACAAATAATATCAAACAGCAGTAAGAGAAGAGGGAAAAAAAGCCTCAATTACTTAATTAATGAGTAAAATAATAATGTATGGCACAAATTGAGCAATTATGGACAAACTGATAACTTTCGTTTTTCTTAACAAAACTTTTCTTTTTTTGATTTACAAAAAATCTGTTCTCAAGTGCGAATCTGCTAAATACATACTTTTAAGTGACCCGCACATCAGTGACAGATTGTAAAAATCAGTTTCCTGCAGACAATGTATTAGATTATTTAGATATGTGTATAATAGATACAAATATATACATATTTATAAAAGGACAAGATTTATTTAGACAAAACATTTTGATACTTGCAAACACTAGACTCTCAAAACAAAATCTGAACGACATGTTACCAATTTAGGAAATTGAGATTTTTGTACATAATTTTTAGAGGGTTTTGACGTCAATGTTAATTTTATAACAAAGTTTTCTACCACGTGTCAGACCGTAGATAGGGGATGTGTGACCCCCATGAGTAATTTGTGTGGCCTTCATAGACGTTTAATCTTGTATTAATTGATGTTCATTTTTACCCACTTTAAAAGGTCAGATTAATTCGAAATTTTGCACACTTGTCAAGGACCGATGACAATACAATAATTTCATAATTTTGTTTCATTATCCTGATCATGATGGTCAGGAATAAGGATTTCCGAGATTTGGCGACTAATTGCATAAAACATTTCCAAATTTGGCGACTAAAAGAAAGATTAAAGAGCAACCCTAAAACTGCAAATAGGACTGCAGTTAATACAAATAAAACAAAATAAAAAAAAGTGTTCTTTATGTGAAAAAGGGTAGGGTGGAAATAAAAAAATTATAGCTTTTAAAAAAAAACTAAAAAACACGCTTTTATAGTGAATCAAACTAAAAAGTGAAAAAAATAATTTTTAATATAAGAATAAAAGGATTAACGAGAAAATTAGTCATTGTGGTAAAAGCATGGGGTGCTTTGTACTACATTTTTACACTAATTCAGCATTTCAGAATAGAGAACTAGTAAGAAATTATAACAATCAATATAGAGCACCCCACACTTTTATTCCAATGACATTAATTTTCTCGTTAATCATTCTATTCTTATACTAAGAATTATTTTTTTCACTTTTTAGTTCGATTCACAATAAAAGCATGTTTTTTAGTTGTTTTTTTTTTAAACTATAATTTTTGAAAAATAATAACAATTTTAAAATTTATGGAATAAAAGAACAAAATTAGGGTTGATTAGTGGTGATCATAAGCAAATATACATTTTAAATGGTAGAACACTACCAAGGGCAACACAAAAACTATCTACTACTAAGGTGATTGAGATTTATTAGTTAGTCAAACTTCTACTGTGGTAGTCACTACATAGTTTTTGCCGTACTTATTCAGTGATTTTACTAAGACAAGGCATTATTACATTTCTAGCAAATATATGCTTTCTTAAGATATTATCCAAGCAAGTAAAAATGCAAGAAAATAAAACATTTACTGAATAGTAGGAACTAGAATTTGTTTTCACTTCTGTGAAAGATGAAATGCTGTTTGTTGTGTGGTACAGTATTAATTACTTTAAAAAAAGCAAATGTAAGTAAAAAGTATTTGACACTTAAGGAATATAAATTCTTCAGCTTGGAAGGTGAATCTCAACAAGCACTGTACTTATGAAGTCCCTAAATCCTGAAAAAAGGCCGTTATGTGGAAAATTCGTTAAATAGAAAATTCATCTTTCAATATACCAGTTTCTTTGTCCCAGGAGAATGTTCACAAAACAGAGGTTCACAAATGGAGGTCAGACTGTATATGTGTGGATGTTTTATTTTACATCAATAATAAGAAATATTTGCATTAATACTGTTAAAACTATGCGCTCCCTAATTTTTTTAAAAAAATTGTGTAGTTTCATTTATACAAATTTAATTTAAAGTTAAGAGAAAATAGATAGAAATAATCTATTTTTATTTTTGGCTCAACCTTCCATAAAGTTCTAAATAATAATTTTGTTTCAATGATATAAAAAAAATTACAATGAGCAGATTCCAAGCATGTATGGCAAGGTTTTTTCCTTTCTTTTTTTGAATTACAGATCACAAAACATTCTATGAGAGACTGCTTTATTAACGTCACAGTTTGAAGCAACACAAGGTTTTATTGATGATAAACCTCATAATTCTGAACAATCGTCCAGTGATGAGGGCAGAACCTGAGCTGGCACCCCAATGTTGAAACTTCTACACCACATGATGAAAGTGAGGATGAGCTCTGACAGATATCACATGCCTCACCTCTTTTATTAGGTGGATTTTTACTTATTCTTTATTCAAAATCCAAGATATGTTTTGGCAAGCATTTGTAACTATGGCAAGTAAGGAAGTAAATAACAGAAAGAAAGAATAAAATTTTAAATTGCTTTATTATTAGCAAATTTTAAAGTATACAAGACATCATACTAAAAATTAAAACACACCTTTTTCAAGTCCAGTGATACTTTGATTACATGTCGAACCAATATTTTTTGAGCTTGAGTTAAGGGAAGAACTACTAGAAGCATTGGAGAAAATAGAAGAAAACAAATTCCGGACAGATGAGTGTTCCTTCATAAACAGATGAGGAGGTGCCAGAGGAGGAAGACACTGATGAAGACTTCAAATATCGTTAATTCAAACACATAAGTTCAATATTGTTACACATAAATAAAACAATAAATAGTGTTAATTACCTGTGAATAAATGCATAAATTAAAACAAAAATTGAAAGCTTAAAAAAAATCTACACATTTAAGTAATTTAGTTTTTAAAAATTCTGTTAAGTCAAATTAGTTTAATTGGACAAATTAGATTAGTAAAAGAAATGTACTTAAATACCATAAGTTACCAAAATGAATTATACACAAAAAACATGAAAACTGAAATGTGCAATTTTCGAAATATATTTAAATGTGTAATTTTCAATGAAATTTTTTTTTCTCAATTCTAAGTATCCTTCAGGATATTTTTTATACTTAATAAAGCAGAATAATCAGTCTTTTGATGTACTATGTTTTCTGTTTTAATTGGTGCATACAACATCTAAACTTACTGATCATTTGAAAATATCTGCATGTCTTCAGATATAAAACTTATCATCTAACTCACAATCTACACTTCAAAAATAGCTAATCAAAAGATAAACTAATTTTAAAATCAGTTATACAAAAAGATTTTTGTATATAATTAACATTTAAGATTAACTTGTTAAATTTAAAAAAAAAATATTTCAAACTAATCTAATCAGTTAATGGCACAACTTAGAAGGCTATCTGATCCTACTACAGCATTAATAAAACTAACAACTAAGTAACACCATAGAAGAATAAGTTAGGCAAAATATCTCATCCATATTCTTAAAAAAAATATTAATTACATTTCTTGGGGTTTCATATCTATATGACATTTTCTTAAAGGAAGGAGTATTAAAAATGTTTACAATAATTAAGATTAATACAAACCAGCAACCACATTAAAATGTAAAATAATTTAAATTCAAGCATTTTTTATCAAAATAAAATGTTAAATTATTTAATCGAGTTGTGAAAAAAACTAAACAATGATATAATTCAAAACTTACAAGTTAACAACTGTAAAAAAATTATTCACCTGATAGAGAGAAGAAAAAGTAACTTATTACATATTTCAATAATTTTTAGAACTATGTTAGTTTGATCTTGGAGCCAATGTAAATATGATGCTACTTTTGCTAATAGGCTGAAGTAAAAATATATAAAATAATTTTAATGTGTTCAAGAAAATAGAAATAATTTTTTTTGAGATAAAATAAATATTTAGTTTTCTAAGTTTCATATAAATATAAAACATTACCAATTTGAACTAAAATCAGTTTGTTTTTCAATATGTAAAAAATAGATTGTTCCTACAATGGATATATATAACTGTACTTCAAATATTTTTATTACTTTTATTAATTGATAAATTTAAACAAACAGAAAATTTTCCTTAAAATGGAAAGAAAAGTTAAAAGGACAAAACTATATAAAAATAAGAAACATGGCCATTTTTTTTAAAGTTACACTAAGGTTGCAAAATAGGCCACCAGAAAAGGGCAGCAAAATTCTGAAAACAGAGTCAAGTGGTGAGGACACAAGACCACAATATATCAATTCTCTTATATTTTTATGCATTCTAAGTACTTCATACTTTGAAATTCAAAGTTCCACCATATGAGAAATTTGCAAATCAGTTAAATTTAAAGAGCAGTAGCCCTTATTATTTCTTACAGCTTTATGGCTTCAACCTTTGACGAAACATGTTATTCTACCAACCAGGCCTCTGTGGCTATCTTGCAGGAGATACATTGACATAATAATTGCTTTGCATAATGAAGAGAACGCAAATTAAAGTAAACAATTACAAAACACATAAATGAATACGAAAATTTAAAGTTAACGCTTTACACTCAAATTTAAAAACACTCGGAATCTTAAGAACGTTACTTGCTCTAACATTTTATTTTTCATTTTTTAAAAGCAACATCATGAACATCATTTTAATTTTATATGAGTAAAAAGGATGATTAAATTAAAAAAGAAACTCACATTTTTTCAATACCAGATGTTATGCCACAATCATGTAAAATAATTAAAGTATTTTGAACTTCTTCAACATAAAAAGGTTCTGGAGGTGGGTGTCCTTCAGCTCTAAAATTTAATGATTATTATTATGTATATGCTTCAGTAAACCAATTATTTCATAGCAGCACTAGTGCTAATATCCGTAACAGTTGCATATATAATAATAATTTACATAAAAATCATCAGCAAAAGAATAAAACACTTTTTGAAGCACTTTAGTTAGTATTAAGCACTTAGTAGAACATGAATTATAGCATTCTTATCAAAAGGACAATGCATAATGATGCAGTAGTAGATAAACATATTCTCAAATATAACAAGTATTTTCTAAACAATTGCAGCAGCATAAAAAGGCTCGTCCACAATGCTATCATTTGTATCAATCAGTATCTTTACATGTTTTCTGTGTGATGGATCTATACGCGTTTTTCCAATTAATCCTCTTGGGAAATCCTTGGGTTATCAATTCGCGTTATTCACAACCAACCCTTCGGAAGAAGAGAATCGTGATATTTAAATTAACTTACTATATATAGTTAAGGTTTTCTAGCTTGAGAGACAGTAGGAGAGAAGATATACTCGAGTCAGGTGAAATTTTTAATAAAGGTATAATATTAGAATTATAGTGATTTGATTCTTATTAGGAGGAAACTTTAAAGTTACGATTGTTCACTAGGATTGATTTGATATTAGATTAAATCAGATGATAGGTTAGATCTTTATTAAGGTAATGATCAAGTTTGATAGTCTCCTATTCGTTCGGTTTTTACCGTCGTTGTTCCATTTGCGCGCTTAGCTTTAAGACATTTTCTTTTTTTTTTAGTTGAAATTGTGTCTGTTTTTTGTGTGGTAAATAAATAGATTATTTGGATCATGTTGAGTGTTTCTTCCCTACCTCTCACACATCTAGGTGCCCGAGAGAGAGGCGCTAGTCTCTCCCAACTGCTAGCTCCATAAATCAAACCATGGCAAAATTGCACAAGCACTCAAATTAACAAGAAATACATATTGTACTATACTTTGTATCAAGTAACATGTTGGTAGAATATATAAACTTATGTAAAATATGTAAACTATTAAACATTCCTGATCATTCAAACAAATGAACTAATAATGTAAGTCGATAATTAGCATATGAAGTCATCTTTCAAGCATGTCTGCAAAAAGGGAAGGAAACCATTTTTTGTTACTGAATCTGGAGAATGAGCAAAGAGTGTTTGTGTCTTGAGAGACCATTGTGTGTAATATGTGCTCAAAAGAAATATTTAGTAAAAAGTTTTATATGATTTTAAAACTCTTTTAGATCATTCATACACAGTCAAAATTAACATGCAACAAACTATTTGACATGATCATTTTTGGTGTAAAAGGTCCACAAACTTACAGCACACCAAATTGTTTAAAAAAAAAGCCAATGTAGAGTCATAACAGCTGCTTCATTATACGCTTTAATTTTTAATAAGCATAAAGATAGCTGTAGTCAGGGACGCTTTATAACTACAGATCTTTAAAAAGCAATTTTTCAATTCAATAATGCCCAACTAGGAATAATTTAAATTCACTTAAACGCTTTACTATGTGTGAAGGTACATCTTTAGTCAGCCTGATCCTGTATTGGCTATTAATGATGGATCCTGTAATTTGAAAATACAGTCAAGTGATGACATTGTAAATTTACTCACTAAACTTTGTATATTGCATGACATGTGGTTAGCACAATCAACACTGTTAGAAGCTACCTGGCATAGCAGACTTGAATTATGTTAAATATTTTCTTTGTGCTGGTAGCACCACCTCTTAGTGGAGTATATACAATTTTCAGAATGGTTATGAACGCTTGAAGAGGCGACAGAAATATTTACAGCAAAAAATTCAACCACATAAAACGTATATATCACTTTATGTTAAACTGTGTGTTGTGATGCTTTGTCATCTGAATAAAATTTGTTTCAGAACGTATTTATGACTGAATTATTTTGAATTACCATTGTGAAGTCTCTTTTTTTTTTCTTCTGATTGCTAGTAAAGTTTATTAAAGACTATTTAATTCTTTTAAAAAGACGAAACTTTTTTTTTTACACTATATCATTTTATTTTCTGCTGGGTTTTATTGGATACAGTAGTAACCAAGAATACCAATACAATTTTTAAAAAAATTAATTTATACTAATAGCATGTTTTTTTTTTACTTTAATTTGCAGAGTTTATTCAAATTGAAAACTTATATATTGATAGATGATGAGATTTTTTGCTCAAGAGTTAGCTTTCACACTACATTCACAATAAAATTGAATAACCTTAAACCTGTCTTAAACTGTATCACATTAAAAAAATAATAGTTCGGGGCGAAGTCATAAGAAACTCAGTGGTGAGATTTTAATTTTTATAACAAATCATTAGAAAAAGAAAAATGTTATGAGAAAATAATATAAATCACACTAAACTCGAAACACTTATTTGAAGTGATAATTTAGTTAAATGAATGAGAAGAAAATATCCCATTTATAAAATGTGATTGAATAAAAATGTTCAATTCATGTTACTTGACAACTAACATTAACTATAATTCAAAACAGTTTTATGTGTGTGTTGGTTCCACAACATATTCATTTACTAGCTGCCTGGCCCGGTGTTGCACAGACTTTATCTACTTTTATATATAAATTTTAACTTCCCTTCACAAAATCACCACTTCCATTATTCTTTTTCGAAGTGACGTCCTCGTCACTTGACAATGGTTCAAAATTTCGAGGTGCGCCCCCAAAAGCTCTTAAGTAGGTGAACAGTGCGACTTTATATATAAAATTCACTCACTACAATTTTTTAGTCCCCGGAAACGATAATGTATCTTTTTTAAAAATTGTTGTATATTGAAGAAAGACAGAAAATAGAAATTTTTAAATTTACAAAATTTCACAACTATATTAAATGTTAAATAAAAATTGTGAGCATTTTTTTAAATGTTCAACACACGGGAAAGAAGTTTCATGCAATTATTTTTACAAATGAAGTTCTTAAATGCTTGATTTAAATTTTGAATATTTTTTAAAAATTAGTAAGAAGAAAAATTTTCGGCATTTTATTTTTTAAATCACTGATTCTAAAAGATCAAAGTATGAACTTTTTAAAAATCACTTTCATTTAAACGCATCGATTTGGATTTATTTCAGAAAAAAATCATAAAATATACAAAGTTTCGTTGTTTCGGAAAAAATAAAAAAACCCATACAGAATCGTGGCGAATTAAAAATACACAAGAATAAAAAGGTAAAAAGGCTAGAAATTTATTTACATTCACTGTATAAAATCATTCAAAAGAAAATATACTATGTGATAAAAATATATTTCAGAATTTTTAAGGTTTTTATTCCACTGTTAATCAATAAATCATTCTTTAAGAATGAAGAAAACTATCAGTTGTTACAAAGAAAATAAAAGTTTGCACTCTAAAACGTTTATCTGTAATCTGTAATGAATTGAATATACATAGCAGATAACTCAAGTGATGACAGAGCATAAAACAAGGAAATTCCTGTAATCTTACATCACTCAATGGTACCCACTCCCTTTTCGCGAAAAGAATGACCTTGGCCAATTTGGTCACGCAAGCGCAAAACTTTCAGCCGTCGTATTAAATAAAATAAAGTTTTTAACTAAAGTTTTTATTTTTATGAAGGCTTAGTTTTTAAATTAATGCTTTCAAACTTCACATATCGATTGCACACAACAGTAATTTTTGAACAAAAAATATAAGAGAAATACTGCGTTTTTAGATCACCATAAAAAAGCTAATAGATGAAAAAAAAATTTTTTTTTTTAAATCCGTAATTTTTAAGCAATTTTTTCAATCTTTGTACTGATTACGGATAATATTGTTCTACACTCGGAAAAAAAGTTTCGTGAGATTATTTTCGTAAATGACGAAGTTATTAAACGTTTAATTAAAATTTGAGTACTTTTTAAAAATCATAAAGTTTCGATATTTAATTTTTTAAATGACTGATTCTAAAAGAGAATAGCATGAATTTTTTTAGTGTAGAGTATCAATTCATTAACGCGAAAGGAAATTGAAAGGGAACGATTTAGAAATCATTTTCATAAAAACATGGATTTTGACTCATTTTAGAAAAAATTGTAAAAGAAAATATTATTTTGTAAAAAAAATTATACCGTATCGTGGCGAAAAAACGATCTTTCCGATTCTGTAATTATTTATTTGTGTGAGTTTGATAGGAAGAATTACATGGTATTTTTAAAAACGTCGAAAAATCGGAATTTCACTGAAATGGAAATGACGCTCAGCGGAATAAAAAACCAACAGGGGTAAAACAATTATGCATTTTAAGGTTTTTACTTAAGATCTTTTTAACTAATTGCAATATCGAAACATAAATGGTCAAAACGATTTCCTAGGATCATTCCCGATCTTTCGATACATTCGGAGAGTTTCTGCGTGGTGCGGTTCGTGAGAAGATAGACACACATAGAAACATAGATAGATACATACGTTTATTTATGTATGAATTTAATAGTGTAGATATATTCAATGCCATATGTAAATATTTTTTGAGAAGTCTAATTAAAACAAAGAGGTTTATAATACAACTTACAATAAGGTACAACCACCAGCTTCTAAAATAACGGATAGAATGCAATGATTCTGAAAACAATAAGATAAACATTTCATGTATTAAATTAATTAATAAAAATATATTACACTTTCAAAACTAAATTCATAAACAAGAAGCTGAAAATCAAAACATTTATGAAAGTTAGTCACAACCTATTTTAGAAATAAAGTTGATAAAATTTAAATATTTGAGAAAATTTTGAATCTTTAAATTAAGTGTCCGTTTTTTGTTAAGATGTACACCTTGAATACGGACAGCAGTACTTAACTATACTTCAATAAAACTAATATTGAAGCAAATATTAATTTTAAAAATAGTAAGGTTTCCTCATTTTACAAAAAACTTATCTCTTTTGTAAGCAAATTATAAATATATATATATATACATATGTGTGTGCGTGTACTGACATGCCAAACATACTAATGATGGCCAACAAAAATGGTTAAATGAAATATAGTACGAGATCAGAACGAAACACTTAATTTCCATTAAGTCTTATATTAATTTATTCTTAAATTGTAAGTTAAAAAATATTACCATGGCAACAATTAACAGAAACCATCTACCCTGAACTTCAATGAAGTCTGGGTCTGGAGTACTGGGTTCTTGGCGTCGACTCGGAAATATTTCATGCCATATAATAATTTCTGAGACAGCTTGTTTTTTTGTCAAATATAATAAATGATGATAGTGAAGGAATAGATGAATGTCTAACAAATCATTTTTTGGAAGATGATTGCTAAGTAAGTATCCCTAGAAAAAAAGGTTTATCATGATATAATTTTTTTAAAATTAAAACTGAAAAATTAAACCTTTTATGCATAAAATTACTTTTTCACAAAAAGTGTAAAGGAACACCTTAGCTTTCAATAATTTCCTGGAATTTAAAGGAAGTAAACCCAGGTGATTGACTCACCATTAAAAGAATAAAAATATAGACATAAAAATTATGCTTTATATGAGTATTGAAAATCATAAGCAACTTCAATAAAAGCAAGTAAAACAATTATACTCACAATTATTTTTTTATTTTTTAAAAAATTGACACTTATATAGCATTTAGAATACCATTTTCATAGCAGGGAATTTTTTATCTTAATGGTGCTATCATAAGCTAATACTGCAAAATGTCATGTGTTTTGTAATGTGGACCAAAGATTCTGGAATGAATCTAAATCCCAAAATTTAGCATCGAGATCTGTTCCACAACAAAAGGTTGCTTGCTAGCTCTTTCAGACCCATAGGAGGAGGGAAATTATTGTACCTCAGATCAGTGTATCACAGCAAGTACAATATCTGCTACTGTGGTGCACAAACAATTTCACAACTAAAAAACCTGTAACAGACTAACTACTCCCTTTGATTGCCCCTCTTTATTGTCAATATGTGCAGCAAAAATACCTCCCTTATTTCAAGAGGGCACTGTGAAAGTCGAGGTGGGAATGCAGGGGTGGAAGGGGTCTAAATCGCTAGCGGTATGTGTGCGATTTGCAGTAGTAGCAATGGCGTGGCATGGTGAGCATTGTGTATTTGTAGTGGAGTATATTAGTAATGATGGTTCTGTGATTACTACTCAGCGAGTATTCCGCATTCGGTTCCAACTTGGCCGTCATGATCCCGTTCCGGATAGAAAAACTATTCGCGTTTGGGTAGAAAACTTTAGAGCAACTAGTTCTGCCCTGAAAAAGAAACCGCCAGGTCAACCTCAGACCGTTACAACGCCGGAAAATGTGGCGCGCTTGAGAGCACCCATCGAACAATCTCCAAAGCATGCAGCTGGTCTGGAATTATCTGATAGGGGTGTAAGAAGAATCCTGCACAGACATCTTCACATGCGCCCACACACAATGATAATAACCCATGAATTAAGTGAGAGAGATTTTCAAACTCGCATAACTGCGTGTAAAGACATTCTTCAGAACATTCCTCCTGGCGCTGTTTTGGTTTCGTCTGACGAGGCCCATTTCCACTTGTCAGGCACTGAGAATAAACAAAATTTTCGCTACTGGGCAGCAGAAAACCCTCAGCTGCTTCAGGAACGACCACTTCGCAGTCCTCGGGTGACAGTTTGATGTGCGGTTGCTGAATTTGGTGTGTGGGGTCCTTATTTTTTTGAAGATAAGCTAATTGTAACGGTTCCATCAGATCGCTACTGTCACATGATCAAAACCTTCCTCTGACCAAAGTTAAACCAGTTTCTTGAGGACCATGAAGAAGCAGAAATCTAGTTCCAAAAAGACGGAGCCATAGCTCACACTTCGCTGGAAATCCTGACAGAGTTGTTTCCTGGACGTCTTCTCTCTTTGCGAGGAGACATCGCTTGGCCCCCAAGGTCACCTGATTTATCACCTTGTGACTTTTTCCTTTGGGGACATTTAAAGGCACAAGTGTACAAATATCGCCCTACAACCCTGCAAGCACTAAAGGAGTCAATCACCCAGGCAGTGGCTGCCATTCCACCTGAAATGACACGAAGAGCTATGAAAAACCTTCGGGAAAGACTTTGGCAATGTCTCACCATTGGAGGACGCCATTTGGTGGACATAATTTTTAAAACCAATTAATTTTAAAATGGCATCGTATTTGTTGTTCACAAATAAAAGACTTTTCTTTGTATTTTGTTTTTGTTTGTTTGTAACAGCCTTTTGAAAGTGGGGAGGTTTTTTGCCACACCACTTAGGGTAAACAAGAGAGCAACATTACCTGTACTTTAATAATAAACTTTAGTTTTCCCAGAAAGTTCTATTTTACTTGGAAGAATGATCCAGGTAGTTCACTGGTCTAGAGAGGGCAAAACATCAATTATAAAGGAGATAGAATCTTGATTTTGACCGAATCTCTCCATGTGTTATGGAAAAACTCCGACTGCTGTGAAATATTAGAACAAGATCCTTGATCTTCATATGCCATTGATGATCAATTATCCTAGTAAATGATAATGTCCTATCTCATTATACTGGATGAATATCTTTAGTATCAAAGTTTTGGACTGAATGTAATGGCTAGCCCCATCTCCAGACCTTAATCTAATCGAGTATTTTTGGAACTACTTTGGCAGAAAGGTTGTAGCCACAAATCTTCTTCAGAAGTTGTTAAATGAGCTACAACTAGAACTGATCAATGTATATGCATGGCTTTCCATTCAAGCACATAAACTTAAATTTCAGGAAATAATAGAAGTTTTATGTTCTTCCTTTTATTTATCATTTATTGTTTAAAATTTCTATATGCAGTGGTAAAATTACAGGCATCTAAAATATCATTTCAGAGCAAATTTTATCACAACTAGAGAATTCAGAAACCATGGTTGAATTAAACACTAATATGACAATTAATCAAATACTATTAAATTTTGCAAGAAAACTTTAAGAGATTAATAATGGAAATGAACAAAATGTAAATCTTAAATCAAAATTTTATTCATCAGAGGGAGCATTTTGTGATAAAACAAGATTTGCATTTCCAAAACCAATACTCCAAAATGTTTTTCAATTAGGTATAAATTATCAATTAATCCTTTCAACTTGGATTGCCTTAACAGTTTCATTATTTATTGGACTAATATTTTTCAGAGCTCTAGAAGTGACATACAGGATAAATCTAAAGTCTATTTTTTGTCATTAAGAAGAAAAATAATTAAATGTGAACTGGTTTGCCACTTTCCAGGTTCATGTCAGATTAACTTGAGAACTTTGAGCCCAATGAGTTAAACGTGCATCCCCTTGCTACGTGATGTCCTGAGAAAATATTATTCCATTATATTTTAAAACCGAGTTTGATCCCATAAATGTCATTGAAGAGAAATTTTGTGACCCATAATTAGTTTTTTTCTTCAAGCAGAAGACTTAATATTGATCATATTAGAGATTTGAACAGTAGATCGATCGGAGGAAGCAAATTTCTTGCAAACTAAAATATGCATGTATTTCTGACAAAGCAACATGTATTTGATAACATACACAAGTTAACATTACTAAAACATCATTTCTAGTAGATTTATTTTACATGAGTTGGACTAACATTATAAGAGTTGGTACTTTTATTACTCTGTTTACAAAAAATTTGTGAAAAGTGGCAAGATTTAATTACTGTTAATGAAATTAGATTTTGAAGAAATTGAAGGGAAGAAAGATTATTTTTTACATTTAGGGATTTACATATTATCAATATCAAACTAGAATTACAAAATAAGTAATAGGTGATGGACATTAATTCTGAATCACTATCCAATAGGGAAGACACCTTAGAAAACAGGGTATTCAAAGGCTTTGAAGTTCAATTTGACTTTGTTGGACTGAGGCAAATGAACTATTTTTTCTGGTGGAAGGATAACTGTGTGTTTCGCCCATGGATTTTTCCCGCCTCCTCCCATGCATTCCTTCCATGGGGACCACATCCAGATCATAAGCTGTGTGCAGTGGTCAGACTTTGTTCTTGCTGTGTGCCTTTTTCATAATCGTTTGTCCAAAAAATTGTGTGGTCCAGAAAGCTGTGAGGAAATCATTTTACAAAAAGAACAACAGATTTGTGCTTTCAGTCCTTTTATTCTATACCACAATCTCTGATTAGAATAGGAATTCCATGTGGAAGGTCAATCACCTGAATAAATATTATGTGGAAAAGCTAGTGCATTAGAAAAGGATTTTCTGCAAAATAATCATCAGAGAACATTAGTAAAAAAATCAGAGTGATTAAATCTTACAACAGTAAATTAAGAAACAAGTAAAAAACTACACTTTTGTACAAGAATTGGGGTAAAATAGTATCATTGATAACAGTACTCTGGTAATAGTTGCTTACATAAATCTTTACTCTAAATAAATAGCATTTTTTCATGCTAATAGCATAAAATGTAACAGCAAAGAGTACAAATTTCTTTAGCAGCTTTACAAAATATATTTTCGAAGCAGATTAGAGAAGCACACAACATCCTAAAAACAAAATAAAATGAGGAAAAAAGATCTTCCATTTTGTATTCAAATGATGATTCAGTTGTTTTCTCTTCCAATTAAAAAAAATACCCACTGAGAAAAATGAATCTTTTCGACTCAGTTTATGATATTTCTCCCTTTTTTATATAATCATCACATATAAAATTCTTTCAGTAAGAGCTACTTATATTTCCATTATGTATATGAAGAAAAAAATTTCAACAAATCAGTAAAAACAAATAGGTCAGTTTTCCCACCATGACAATAAGGGACCGAAATAATGTATTCTTGAAGCACCAGAGCTCTTTGCTGCGAATTTGATGATGCGAACTTGATCACAAAAGACAACAGATGCCTCCAACTCAATGGTCAGCCAATTTTGTTACAATTTGGTTAATTGAATTTTTAACTGGCTAAACTTATCAGGAATATTTTTCCATTCTTTACTTGAAATAAATAGGTTATTTCGATTTAAGAAGCATCAGTAAGAATGATGAAAGATATTCCAAAAAAAGGTGTTTGTATTTCTAAATGTTTTTGATAGTTTCGATTTCAATTGCAGGAAAGGGACATGACGCATTTCCCTCCACGGAAGTATTTCTGGTGATTTAAGTTGATTCAGCAAAGGAAAGTGATTTCTGCAGAACTGGGAACGTAGTTGGGGTTATAATTACACAATCTAAATATGCTTTTCAGTTAAGTTCTTGTTTCAGGTGTTTTTAATTCTCAAGCCACTCTGATCCTTTTTGGATCAGGCTGGTGTTTTCTACTTTGGTGATGTGTTTTAAGTATTTGATATGAGGCTTAATGAAGGTATATTTCTTTAAGTCCGGGGGGGGGGGGGGGGACCGGAAAAAACGATGATCAATACGCACAAGAAAATTCTTTGAAAGCATTTTAATTACCCTCTGAAAAGTTGCTACAGCATTTCTTAATCCATACGACATTACATAGAAATGGCATTGGTCAAGGTGAGTTTGAAATGAATATAAGTGTTTACTTTCTTCTTCCAAGGGCCTTATAGATTTCTAATTAATCTAGTGTAGCTCTGACATTAGCCTTTCTTTTGTTTAGCATCAGCCCAGCTACATTTTGCCACTAAAAAATCGTTGAGCGCTTCTAAATTTCAAATACTATATATGTAGACGGCATTCTTGTTTGAAACAGTTATTTCCATGACAGTGATGTATTTTCTGAAATTTATCCACTAAAGGACCATGCATCAGCTGAAATGTCGAGTCTCTGGTTGTATAATTCGGAATCTGGATACACAAATAGTAAACAGAGAATCCCAGTTTAACAGATCACTTCAAATCGCGTTTGATAACGTAATTGAATCGCTTGAATAGACCATTGCTGGCCAAATATCCAGGTATTGAATATTGTGAATGAAATCGCAACCTCTGGAATAATTCTTTAATTAGCTGGGTAACAAAGTTTAATTCTTGATCACTGGCAATCACACATTCAATATTCCAATTCATATAAATATCTCTAGTAGTGTCACAAATGGATTTAACAGTTAAACTTCTAAAAGGCTTATGGTCATCTGGAATATTATTTATTAGGGGGTAAAGAACATACTTGTGTTTCTTTCCATATGGTGGATCAATATAAGGCCACAATAACATCAGTATCCATCACTTCAATTGGCAAGCTTGGATTTAAAACAGTAGTTAATGGTAATTTTATCTGAATGTTTTCAGATTACTTCAGCTGACACTGCTCCTTCAATTCTATTTTCATTTCAAGCAAAATACTATGACTGTTCTGTTCAATTTTATTTTGTGTTTTTACTTCTATTATACAATATCCCACTTATTTCATTAATTACAATTTTGTTTTACATATGTTCGGCTATTAAAAAGTTTAGGATTATTTCTCTCGATGTTAATACTAATTACATTTAAATATATATTACAAATTTTATTGGGAATAAAACATTAATAGCACACAATATTTGTTTAAAAATATGATAAAAATGTATTTTTTTCCCTGTCTCTTTTTCTCCTGTTTATAAGGTACCAAACACTTTTTCCTTCACCTGAAGCCTCAACTAACCCTAATCAACCCTTGCATAAATGAACTAACTTCTAAGAAAGTTTTCCAATACAGCAGGCGAGTTTTGTTTATTTTAGTTAAAAGTAGATTATCTTGGAATTAGGCATGTAAATTCCCTGATACTAAGTATGTAAAGGATTAAGCTTTCAAAGCCAATGAATGTTAACTTCAGTCATAGCATGTGTTTATACCTCATAATTACACTGCAAATAACAAACAACTGTTGATGATTTATCTTTTCTTGATATCATCACTGCAATTTACTGGAGAAAACTAATACCCTCTTCCTGACATTACCGAAGACCTTATAGCCAATCGACATTGCCGAAGACCTTATAGCCAATCGGCCAACATAGAACACGATCACAATGGGCGAGGGTCGCAAAGTGCTATTTCTTACGACAGCAGGTGGCACCTAGCCCAGTACCCTTTTACGTTACTCTTCATGGCGCAACACTCGGGACTGTTTCTATACTGTTGATGCTTCTCTTTGGCTCAGCTTGTAACAATAGTGCATAATATTGTAATCAGTTACTTATATTTGACTTATTACCACAGAATTGCCCTTTATAATAAATATTCAATGCATCATATGAAATATGAAAGTAAGACAAATTATCAAAGATAACCTATTCATAGATTTTTTTGGAAACTTACTTTATAAAACAGACAAGAGCCAAGAATACTGTAAATTCGTTGATTGCCATCAAATCCGTCAGACTAGAAAGAAAAAAAAAAAAAAAAAAAAATTAAATTCTCAGCTTTGTGTACAGATACTAATTGTATATCTTTTTATTCCCTTTTATAAATTTAAAAACATTTTTAAAACATGTATGATAACAAAATTGTTTTAATTTTAAAAAAATGGAAAAATACATAAAAATAGCGACATTTGCTGCACCATATCAACTACATTGCTTATTTTAAAACATTTTATTGTTTTCAAATGCAAAAATTCCTATTCATATCTAACTTTACCAATTAAAACTGGTTTTAAAAATTTGTATCATTAAAAAAAATATTTTTTTCTTTTTGAAAGAATATTTATACAAAATAATTTCTGCACTTCTCAAAATAAGAAAATGCATACATATTTTCTCTATACATAAGTTTTCAATCCAAGGCTGTCTTTGGTCAATGTCAAAGGATAGGAATCAAAATGCAGACACATTTGTCAGCAAAGGGGGACCCCCCATATTAATAAAAGTAACTAAGGATATAACACACATAATTGTTTATAAGATAGTGTTTTAAGAATTATTTTTTAAAAAAATATGCAATTTTTAGCTTTATAGAAAAATGGATATTTAATATTTTGTTAAAGTATAGGAGGTGAAATGTGCTCAGGTGTCGTCCCCATCAATTGATCATGGTTCAAAATTACATGGTCCGTCGCCAAAAGCCCTCGTGTAGCTGAACAGTGCGACGTTAATATTCATTCACTCACTTGACGTGGTGTGCAAATGATGGAGACGAGATTAAAACATCGTCCATATACACACTCACATACTTCCCTAATACCGGTTTAAGTATTATGTCGATAGCCTTCTGAAAATTCGGGGCAGCTCCCGAGAGGCCAAAAGGCATGCGCTTAATCCAGGGGTCGGCAACCTGCAGCTCTTTGAATGTGAAGCTGTGACTCTTTAGTTCCATAAGCAAATATTATTTATTTTATCAAAAAAAAAAAAAAAAATAAAATAAAATAAATAAAAATCTTTCTGAAGCGATTAACGAGGATTAGGCACTGTTTCTATCTTTCAGCCACTTGTACTCACTTTTCACCACACCCCTCAATCGTGACGTGCGTCGTCACTGTCGTGAGTCCTTCGGATGCTCTCAAATGACGCCGTCGTCGGATGTTTCTATGTAGGTTTTAATTCGCTTTTGACGCAAGACAATTTGGCGTCTATACCAGTGCTTTGGCTGTGACGCATAATTTGTTGTTTCAAGTAGAAGAGTTAGAAGCAAATTATCTTCTCGAAGGTATGTATGTACATATATAATAATAAACGAAGTAAAGGTAGGTAACATAATAAGCATTATATGTTTAAAATACTTATTATACATATTTTTTTTTCAAATAAGATACCGAACTACCTTTTTGAAGTTAATAAGAATTGTCAAAGAAGAAACAAAGTACTACTGTTGGATATCACCAAAAAAGTGTTTTTATTAAAATATATATTTAATAATTTACCTCTTTTATTATATATCTATTTTATAGCTTTTATTATTTAAAAATTAGCGTTAAAATAATAATTATAAGTGTAAGTATCTATGAATTGTTATTTAATAAGCCTCTTTTCGAACTCTGAGGATCAAAGTAGGTCAGTGTTTCTCAAACTGGGGGGGCATGATAACCCTACAAGAGGGTCGCGAGTATATTGAAAAGTCGAAAACAAAAGAATAAAAAAAAATATTAATTTATTGAAAGGAAGCAAAACACAAAATACATTCCGACATAATAAAAAGTAAAATACACATTTACACCAATATAATACACTTGTAAATGTATCAGTACTGTGTAATGTATTTCATAATGAATTTAACAGTTTTAAGAACAAGTTTAATAATTACCAGTGACCCTATGAACATGTCATAAAATAATATATAAAATTTAATACTTGTCTTGATATAATTTGTAACTTTAAATTAAATTACAAATTACCAAGACAAGTATGATGATATTTTATAATTAAAGTCAATATGTAGCTTTACGTCAAATTATATTATTGAATTTGAATACGTTGTTATTGTATCGAGGGGGGCGCGATGAAAATTATGATTGAAAATTGGGTCGCAAGTATAGAAAGTTTGAGAAGCACTGAAGTAGGTAGGTATTTGCAATTTTAGATTGTTTATATGGTCGGCAATTTTCATTGATTTTGCCATAGCTGGGCATAACACCTTTACTCATAAACTAAGTATCTAATATTTACCAAAATTTTAAAAAAAAAAGCTAAAATGTGCAGATTGCGCCGTGATAAACACGTTCTGACAAGTCTGGTCATGCCAGTCAGGGATCATCGCACTCGGGAGGCTACCACAGATGCGACGAAACTATGTACTTATAGTCAATCTGTATGTGAAGGAGTGAGACAATGAGTGTTTCGTGTCTAAATTATTTATTTTATTTAGGTAAGTATTTTTAATTGGGAAATATCGTTGTAAAATGTTTTTTTGATCAATTATATTTCATTATGCCCAGTCCCTCGTATGTATTTACGTAGGTATACGTTGACATAGCAAATAATTGTCATCTGCTGTTTTGGGTACCTAAATAATAATTTTAAAATTCTTTATTACAGCTTCACCGCAAGTATGACATCTACAAAAAAAAAAAAAAAAGAGAGAGAGAGAGAGAAGAACTGAAGAGCATCTAGAATTCAATCGGGATTGGACGGAGTCGTTCGCTTTCATATGCAATTCAGATGGCCTTCCGACTTGTCTCATTTGCCACAAAAAACTCGCACACAATAAGAAATAAAATTTAGAGACACTTTCCTACAAAACATACTTAGTTTGCTAGTAAATATCCTAGCCGGCGAAGAAAGAAAAAAGCTGTTGACGAGCTCCAAAAACAAAAATCAAGTTCCATGTTAAGTACCTGGACACAATCTATAAGTAATGTTAATTTGTCAAGCTTCGCGGTATTGCTAGAAATTGAAAAAATGGCAAACCATTCACAGATAGTATGTCAAAGATTGCTTCATACGTGCATCTGAAGAACTGTTTTGTGATTTCTAAAACAAACCAGAAATTTTGAAAAAAATCAAAGATTTGTCACTATTTGCTAAAACGGTATATATACATATATATATATATACAAGATAGAATAGCTAAAATGTCTTCAAATACAAACATATTTACAGGCGGAAGATATTCAACTTTCTTCTACCTTATCACTTGCTATAGATGAGTCTTTTGACATAAAAGGCACAGCACAAGTTGCCCTTTTTGTTCCCTAGGTCCAAAAGAAAAACTTCTAGGATTGCTACCACTCTCGGGACAAACTAGAGGGGAAGATATAGCGAATGCTGTGAAAAATTATTTGAAGACAATAAGATTGATTTAAATAAAATCGTTTCAATAACAACTGATGGAGCCAGAAGTTTGGCAGGAAAAAATAAAGAGGCAACAACGATTCTTCAGAGCAAAATAAACCACGAAATTCTTACGATTCACTACATAATACACCAAGAAGCGCTTTATATCCAAACATTTCCGGCCGAAATAGTTGAGGTCATGAATTTGGTAATCAAGATTGTTAACAGCACCTTGTCAAAAGTACTCTACCATCGTCAGCTTAAAGAATTCTTAAACTAAATGGAGACTCAGTATTCCGACCTCATTCTTCACAGTAAATTGCGATGGCGTTCCAAAGGTAAGGTGTTGAAACGTTTTGCTTTGTGCTTAAATGAAATAAATACATTCCTCAATGAAAAAGGCATTAAGCACCTTGAATTAGAGAACGACAAATGGTAGAAAAAATTTTACTTCATGGTGGATATCACAGCAAAATTAAATGAACTGAATTTAAAACTGTAAGGAAAGGGAAACCCACCCTATGTTTTGGTAGAAGAATTGGTTTGTTTCGAAGAAAAATTAATTCTTTTTGCTGAAGATATTCAGAGAAGTAAATTACTTCATTTTCAATTTCTAAAGCAATATCGCGATAAAACCAGTGCAACTGCTGACACGAATTATTTCAGCCCAGTTATAAAAAAAAATTAAAGATGAATTTGATGACAGATTTGAACAATTCAAAACCAACAAAACCACTCTAGCATTCATAGTAAATCCTCTCAACATAAATGGTAACAAAATCTACAATGAGCCATTTGGAATTCCTACTGGATCTCTAGAAAAGCAATTGATCAATTTAAAAAGTAAAGCTTTGTGGAGTGGAAAATTTACAGAGTTGAAAAGCAAGTTGTAAGAGTTGGAGGTCCAGAAATGTATGTACGTAACGCAACAAAAATTGGCAGCTTTAAAAGAAATGCCACGAGTTGAAGCACTTATATTCAAAGCATGGAATGCTCTTCCAGATTGCTACAGTGAGGTAAAGAAGAATCTTCGGATTGACATATTCGTGTGAGCAAGCGTTCTCTTGCGTGAATATAATTAAAAGTAAAGCAAGAAACCAATTAACAAATGAAATTTTATAGTCGTGTTTGAAACTTAAAACAAGTTAAGAGCCAAATTTATCCAAACTTTCTAAAACCATGCAAAGCCAAAGCTCCCATTGAATTTGTTTGCTCAAATGTTTATTATTGTTTTTTTTTTTATATTTAAGTACAAGTTACATTGTTTAGTAAAGTTTAAATTTTCTACTTGAATAACCATGCAAAGCCATCGCTCCCATTGAATTTGTTTGCTAAATTGTTTGTTATTGAAGTACAAGTTAGTGTTGTAAGTAATTGTTTAAGTGTTTTAATTTTTTACTTAAATAATAAGTACTTATCTAATAATGACATGTGTATATTATCTAATTTGTTGTGAAAAAACTACTTATATATGAATAAATAGATATTTTTGCTTATGAATAAATAAATTAGCTTTTGTTTTTTTTCCAAAAACTTTATTTATGCAAGTGCTATTTATTGTTGGCAAGAAAAAATTTTGTGGCTCTTTAAAAACTTTGAAATTTTGTAAATTGTTATTTTTGGCTCTTCCGACTCAAAAGGTTGCCGACCCCTGGCTTAAACGCATAAGCACCATTTTTTGTGACAAAGGCCGTCTTAACTACATCACTGGGATTTACTGCCAACTGAAAGTACCCGGACCGTAGGTCTAACGAACTCATAATCTCAGTGTGGGGGAATATTGGTGATTAAATAATCAATGAGTGACAAGGGATATCTAATTATCGCGTTAAGTTTACGATAATCTACCGCGAATCTATAAGCTTCCGGATTATCTGGAGGTAGTCCGTTATTTTTACGACACAAGACAACAGGAGATGCATAAGGGGACTGAATCGGTATTATTGTACCTTCCCTTATCATCTTGTCCACATGATAATCGATGATTTCTTGCTTGACCCTCTCGTACCGATAAGGTCTTAAAACCACTGGTGGTTTATCCCCAGTGTCAATTTCATGATATAACACGTGAGTGAGACCCGGTTTATCCGAAAACAGCCCCTTAAAACTATTAAATAGCGTTTTTAATTCATTTTTCTGCCCTTCCTCTCGTTTCGTTTTTGAGAGATCAATCTCTATATTCCCCTCAGCTATTGGTAAATCTTCAATTTGCGAATCCGGAATCGCTAATGACTGTCAAAATCCAATGTAATTTTTTAACAAAGTAGAGAATCGACACCTAAAATACAAGGATATTCCAATTCCGACAACACATGAAAATTCCACTTCTTTGTAAATTTTCGAATTCTAATCTGTAATTTTGCCATTCCTACATTTTTCCAGAGGGCACTCTGAGCCGTCACGACCTCGGCATGTGACTTCTTAACCGGCTTGTAAAAAAAATACTTTTTGAAAACCTCTTCAGAAATAAACGACTTTTCTGCCCAAGTATCCTATAAAGCTTTTATAAATGTTTTGTTCAAGAAAATGGGCATGTATGGAAGATCGACAGGGGACATACGCAGAGCAGAAATCCTGATGGGAGGATTCACTTCCATTCGCGATCGATCACCCTCTTCATATCGATCGCTTAACAGTTTAAATTTCTATTATTTCCTCTAGCCCAATTATTACTCGCGCGCGCGCGAACCTCTATTTCCTAAGCAATTCCGACTGCCGCGATTCTCGAACCGACTATCATTTCTGTCATTACGGATCTTGTTCTCGAACCTTTGATTAACATTGTTACTCTGGGGTCTATTTCCGTATGCACTTCTATTAGTACCTCTCAGGTCATTTTGTCGCTCAATTACCCCTGCATCTCGCCAATTTCCAATCCTACGTTCGTCAGGAAATCTCCTACGCGTATCCCACAATCTCTTCTTCCAATATTATTACTCAGATCCCGGGTTTTTCTAGTCAAGTACCTATCTTAATATTTCGTGATCAATTTTAAAAGCCTAGATCTAAGGTTGGATTTCTGATCTCTATATACTCCATTAACTGTGGTTCGAGGCGAGCAATTATGTGCTCAACTATAAACTTTCTTCGGGCATATTTAGTCCCAACCTCTTATGTATTTTTAAGAGGTAAATAAAGTCCGATGGAGCCTGGCCCCTAGCTTGATACGAGGAATAGAACCTTACTTCTGTCTTATTCCTAACTGGAAAATTTTCCGTTAACGTCTCCTTTAATTGCGCGAAATCTGTAGCTGTCCACTGCACCAAACCAATCCAGATCGCGCCCCCTGAGATGACATTTTAGATATGCACAAGCCAAATTGCTAGGTATCTGATAAAATTTGACATTATTTTCTATGCATTCTAAGAATTCATCCACACATTTTTCAGTCCGGAAAAAAAAGTTCGGGTAAGACCCTAAAATTGGATCAGACTCCTATCTCGGGGTTAGGGAAAGTAGAATGCCATTGGGACATTCCCGTTGGGTGCCAATGTGAGCAACTTGCACCTGAAGTTTCTCTCTCACTGTCTTGCCTACCTAAGGGTGTGGGGGGAATGAAAGCAGAACCAGAGAATTCCATAATAATTATTTATTTACTCAAACACACTAACCAACAACACTTTAATCTCTTAAGTGAATGTCGAAGGAAGAACAGAGAGAAAGCAATGAATATTAAGCAAATAGGCGCAAGTAACTAATTTAACTCAACTTAATCTATCGTTGATTACTAACCACAAATCTGCTAATTCAACACAGTGGCAAACACCATTCTTGATCTTCACCTGCAAAAGTAAACCTTATTCAATCTCACCTACGTAGCGAATGTAGCTGCTTTTTCTACCTCCTTCACTATAATTACCAAAACTCTGACTTTATATAGTCGAACTACTGTAAAATCCGGCGTATAACGCGCACCTATACTTTCAAGTTGCATTTTTTAATTTTTAGGTATATGCGCCGTATAACGCGCACCCCCTTTTTTACGAAGGAACTTGAAATGTACGTATACAGTGCTATTATATTTTGAAATCGTTTATTCGAGGTATTATCTTTGGTTTTTGAAAAAATAGTATACTTTTAGAACTACAACCCTTTAAGTTCATTAAGTATGTCATTTATTTTAAATAAACAGTATTCCGATCTAAGTAGAAGTCTAATTTTTTTTACCCTTATCTTTTTATTTTTAAAGCTAGCATTTTTTATACCCGGCGTATAACGCGCACCCTTAAATTTCGTTCTTGTTTTTTGAGTTAAAAGTGCGCGTTATACGCCGGATTTTACGGTAATCTGAATATCACGGTTTCTTCTTGAGAGGGATGGCTGTGAATTAAACGTGATGCTAGCCCAAAGATTCAAGAGGATTAGTGAGAAGACGTGTATAGATTCGTCACAGGAATGTTTTCAAGTATGTTTTAAAAAATACTCATTTACATTGATAAATTTTTAGTATAATTATGCTCTGATGTTTACATTTTTCTTTTGTGTTACTGAAAAATGTCATTAAAAATGTTTCAAATCTGTGAAGAAACAGGACTAATTTTATGCGTTTCTAAAATTCTGTCAATTAACTAAAGAAAATAAATTACTATTCCATAAAGTTCAAAATTTGACTTTTTAATTTGACTATTATAATGCACTGAATAAAAATTTTGTTTAAAAAAAGAATTTTTCTTCCATATTGAATAGATTTTTCAGTGATAGATTTAAGCAGAGTCATTGCTTCTCTGATTAAATTTTTAGGCAGAAACTTACTCTTTCAGTTAATTGTGCTCAAATTCCAGCTAGAGATGCTTAATCGTATAATTGGTTTACTTTCTAAAAATATCATGAGATAAAAGTTTTCACTAGCTCCAACTAACCGTTGCTATATACAAAACTAACCATGAATGGGAAAAAAAAACAACCACAATCAATTGTAATTTTCTTTTTCAATGTGTTAGTGCAGAAGAAGAAGAGTAAAAAATAAACTTAACAGTGGCATCAAGAAAAGAAAAATAAAATTATATCTTTAAAAATCAAATGATATTTTCCACTTTTTACAAATATACAACATATTCATGTATACATTATAACTCTAAGCACACAACTGAATCATGTAAAATTTAAATTAAACTAATTGATAACTAAATAAGACAATTTATGTTAAAACAGTAATATTGTGACTTTCAAATTTATGTGCAGTTACGTCCGCTTTTTTAAAAAAAGTTACAGTTGAACATTTTCTATTACCTGGTCAAGTCCTCAACTAAAGTTTTAATAGATACCACAGTTACAATATGCGATGCACTTTTCACACATTAAATTTAGAATTATATTTAATTCAAAACATATATCCCTTGTAGTTGAATTTAATATAGCTTTTATATGCAAACATGTGTCATATTACCATAACAATAAACATATTTGTTGCTGTGATTGGAAGTTTTTCTTTCAATACTATTATTAAGATATTAATTTGATGCATTTTACTTTTAAATTAGAAAGTAAATTATTCACAAAACGACAATCCATTGAATAACTGGTCCATTTTAGTGTTTGAAAAATTAAAAATTAATTTTCTAAATAAGTAAATGTTGTTTTCATTTTGAAAAGAAAGGATACATAATTTTTAACTTAAGATTTTTGAAATAAATCATTTATCTTAAAAACAAAGTGAAAATATAATTGTAATTGTTATTAACATTTAAATACTGTTTTTAATCTTACAACTGCAAATCGAATAGATCTATTTTTCTCATTTTTACATTACTCATTTTTTATGAAAAACTTAAAATCACATATGAACTTAGTGCCCATCTTGAAGCATGTCCATGGTTTTATTATTTCTATGACATGTAACACTCCCTCCTGTTGGAATCAAGAAAGCTCATTTACAACTAATACAGTAAACTGTTGGATAATTTCCCATCAACATTTGACTTGAAAAAAAGAGGCTCAGCAGTCCCTTTGTGTAATATAGCATACCATATACTAATTTTCTGAGAATTTTGCATTAATGAATCGAGATTTTTTGTCACCCATTTGCAGATATTTGTATGTTCCCATAACTCATTACTGCAGCATCATTCATTGATATCCTTGGTTTCTTCTATCTTTCATATGATTTATATTCAAAATAAGTGTGAAGCAGTTTAAGAGGTCTCAGGGGTGTTAAATTTCTCTAGAGGTCTAAAAATATAAACAATTTTCAAACAGGTATAATTGTTTTAAATTTCAATCAAATAATTCGAATTTTTTACATATTATTTATAAAGGAATGGGGCTTCAGAAAAGTATAAAATATTTAATATAATCATAATTTTAAAAATTAGAAGCACATATGAAAATAAGAAACTTTTCTATAAGAAATATTTATTAAGTTTTACGTCGCGCATGCTATTTTCTAAAATAGTAGCTTTAATTACTAGCTATAAGTTGATTACTAAAGTTAAATGTATTCTCATTACACTATAGCTATTTTTATATAAATAAAATAATAACTTACATATTTTAAATAAATAAAAAAAATACATTTTTTAAAAATATTTAAAAAATTGCAATGTTTTACAAATATTTTGAAATACAAAAGATATATAATTCTAAAATTAGGCATGGCTTAAAGAGTATATGATGGATTTTATAATTCTATCAAGTCTTATACATCAGAGGCAACTATTTTAGAAAATAGCGTGCACAATGAAAAAAATACTTGATATTTATCATAGAATTTTCATATGCTTATGATTTTTAAAATTATGATTATATTTTAAACATTTTATGCTTTTCTGAAGCCCCATTCTTTTATAAATAATTTGTAAAAGATTTGAATCATTTAATTTAAATTTAAAAGAATTTTACCTGTTTAAAAACTGTTTATATTTTCAGACCTCTAGAAAAATGTAACATCCCTGAGGCCCCTTAATTTTTTGAATGAGAGATAAACTCATTTTATAACACAGAATATAATGGGCATAACAATTTATACTTGCATAATTTGAGCACGAGGAAATATAAACAAAAAAATTAAAGAAAAAATAAATTAAAAGCAGTTGATGAAGCTGAAAAATTATCAAAACATACTATTTTTTTAAGATGGAGTACAGGAATCTTAAAATCACTCTGAAGTTTAGACACACTAGAATCTTAAAGACACTCTGAAGTTTAGACACACTAGAATCTTAAAGACACTCTGTATATTGTAATAAACTAGTTGCAGAATGTTACATGAAGTTCTACTTTCCTTAAGTGAAGAAGTAACTCAAAGAAACTCAGAACTGGAAAAAAAAATCTACCCAGTTATATTTTCAAATTCATGAATTTCATCAACATAGCAACATGTATCAGAAAACATTTTGGACTCTGGAGTCTTTTTAGTTTATACCATACTGGTTTTAGTGGGATGGAGTGTATGTATGAGTGAATATTAACAGTGCACTGTTCAGCTACTCGAGGGCTTTTGGCGATGGACCTCGTAATTTTGAACCATGGCCAAGTGACGAGGACGACACCTGAGCTGAG
>BMAV01025449.1:83533-111211 GCA_019973955.1 Trichonephila inaurata madagascariensis
TTTTTTTTTTGTATTCAAACTGTTTAAAAGACATTTTTAATTTAACATGCAAATCTCTTATGTACAAATATTTTAAGTTTAAAGAATGGTACTTAAGGTTATAATTATACAGAAATAAAATTTGTTGAGGAGAAAATGTGTCAGTTTCAATTAGATGCACAATGCCAAAAAAAAAAATATAGTAGTTTAAAGTCTTGTCTTTTTTTTATTACAAAGAATTTACTATGATATGTTTCTTTAAAAATAATTTACTTTCCAAAAATTGCTTTGTGAATGAATGAGTAATAGTCCTTTTGACATCCATAGAAAAAAAAATAAGTACTTAAGGTATTATAAATATATGAAGTACTTTATAGCACATAAATTTTTAATAGAACAAAACTTTAACACGAGTATAAAATTGTAAGACTTACTAAGCTTCCAAAATCTGTCGATTCCAATTCACTGAGAATATCATCCACTTCAGTCTGAAAGATTTAATTTATTAATAACAAAATAAAATTTTATTGAAAATTTAGCTTAACTATGTCTTACAAAATCTATACAAATGAACAAAATAACTGCATTAAGATTTCATTAGGTTAAAGGCAAAATCTGGCTAAGATACATTATGTTATGCTGTTACAAATGCCACCTGATTGGCAAAGGCCAGATCGAGGCCCACAAAATTCATCATGGTAAAGGGCTAACTGACACCTGTCGTTAGCCGTAGCTTTGAACACCATACAGGTGACAGAACTATTTAGCTCGTTTCCACCCCAATTTTGAGGGAGAATGCCCCTGGGAGTAGTCAGAGGCCTCCTTTCTCTCTTCCCCTCAACCTTATGAGAGAAATTGTGCTCGACGGCTATTTAGAGTACTTCCATTCCGCGAAGGCACTATACATTTACAAACATCCATGCCTTCTCCGGGATTCAAACCTAGGTCCTACGGCACAGCAGTCAGCGTCGCTAACCACAGTGAAAACTACCATTGTACTTTATCTTAAGTTAACAATACAATATTGGATAAGATAAATAATTCATACTACATTATCCAAGAATAAAACCTATTGTTTTCTTTTGTATGATAATTTCTTTATCTAGGAATCAAAATATAATTATTTGTAAAAATCTAAAGTAAGAGAAATTTCTCTCATTTATGAGTTATGGTTTTCAGACACAGAACCAATTAATCAGCATAAGAACAATGTAAAAAGCCCAGAAATAATAAGACATTCATTGGCACATATAGGCGAAAACTGAAGCATTGAAGGGGGAAAAAATAATTTCAAATACGAAGTTACTAATAATTTACTAAAGATTTACATAATAATAGTTTTAAATTTTTAAATCTTTTACACATTAATCCTTATTCAGATTCAAAATTTTAGTCATTAAGTACATACATACCTTTAAATCTATGGGTAATGGCAGCCAATGAACACTTGGTAAGATTTCAAGCAAGTGAGAATCAAACATTCTTTTTTTCCTTGAATACTTGGATAAATAATGTTTAAAAAAAATGGTGAAGAAATTGTCTAATTGACTGTTCTGATTACCAATGGCAAATGCTCTAAAATCAAACAATTATTTTAGTATATTGTAACATATAGGGTATAATTCAAAATGATATATGGTATTTTAAATACTATAATCAACTCATTTTAAAGCATACTCCAACAGATTTTAAATGTACGACAGCTCAAGTATCTTTTATTCTTTTGCATTATAAATGTTCTATATGACTTCCTCAAGTCATGTAGAAATGCCCAGTGATAGTAACATCCTAACACTAGTTTGCTAAGACTAAGTCCACACAGAGCATAATAAAGATGTGTTTTAGAGTCATCCAAGTTTACTAGTAACGATGGTACTTACAAACTATATTTAACTGTTTGAGTCCCGGGGGTATTGAAAAAACATTGTTGAAGAATTCCAAACAGTGCAACCGCGTTTTCTCAGAATGAGTATGAAAAGATCCAAGCAGTGCGACAGTGCTTGCTTTATTTTATGTGGAGAAATACCAAGCAGCGCAATAGTGCTTTGCTTTATTTTATATCTGTTTGCCACAACTACGTGGCAGCAGAGTTGCACAGTGTTATTTATATAACCTGAATGATGACTATTCCTTCAGAAATTTTTTATTAACCAACAACAATTCAACGATCCAATTCATAATTCATAAAAACAAGTTCCGAACATGATATCAAAACATCTGAGACATCATAGATCAAAAACTATACTTCTGAGCAGACAATTCATGTCCTCATTGATTTAAACCCGCTAGCAAGATTAAGACAGTGAGCATCAACGCCTCGCGAACGAGATCAAGACATTAAAAAAAGGATCTAAAATATAACATTTCATTTTTATATCTCTCGTTCCGGAAGTCACCCCTTCCCGACGACTTCCGATCACGCGATCAAACGTCACGGAAACACGTGACCGCCACTCAATCAAGAACGATCGTTAATCGATCATTCAGTGACGAATATCTAAAAGGGGATGAGACTATTTACCCTTTTTGGTTAACAATATCGAGAAGTACCAAGCGGCCTGATAGAGCTTTGTTCATTTAACACTGATGAATCCCAATCAAAGCTATAGTATTGTTTTACCTATTGTAAAATGTGTTATTTACATTAAAAAGAGCTGTGTAATGTACTTGCTTCAGTAAATCTGAGCACGCAACTTCAACAATCAGTAACACACTGTCAGTGGTCCATATTGTTTGAAATGCACTGGGTTTTCTCTATATAAAACCTCAACAGCGCGATTGCGCCGTCTGGGACCCAAACAGTTAATGACCCCCCCCCCCCCCCCCAAGAACTTCAAATACGTCTATGTAGTGTTTTAAGCTTAAAAACACCACACATGCTGAAAAGAGTTTTTCAATAACTAGATTAATCTCCATGTGAGTTAAGGAAGTTGCATACAACATTTACAAAGCAATAAAATGAAAATGAATTTTAAAAATATCTGTTTTATATGAATCAAGAGAGAAGTTTAGAATAACTTTGATCAATTTTGTATGATGATAGCTTTTTTTCTAAATAAAATAATTTTTTTTTAACTCAGTACAATGATAAGGAGTTGTTTTCTTTTCTGAAAATAGTAAAAGGTAACTTATTAACATTATTCTTTTTTTCTTTTAAAAAAGTTGTAAGTCTACTTGCAAGCTTTTATTTAAAAAATAAATACTTATAAAAGGATGAATTCGTTTACATAGGGAAATTCATTTTCACTGGGATATTACTTTTCAACTGAGGAAAAAAAGTATCCCAATAAGTAAAGAAATGGTACACAAACACAACATATTCTGCTATGTCAGTGTCCATTGAAAATTAACAAGTGTGTGACATTTTCTCTCTATTCTTAAAATAAATTTCTATATTAAGGATAAAAACTTGAGCATATGAAGTGCCAATCTGTAAAACATTTTTCATATTTCATAGTACACACAAAAAACAAAATTAATTTTAATGTATATTATCAAATAAGAGGTTGCAACTTATCTGACAATATATTGGGTATTGAAAATCACTCAATTTTGGAAAAAACAGTTTCATAGATTTTAAATTATTGTAGATCATCCATTTTTCCTTTGTATTTTTTTTTTTTTGACAACACTAAACGTTCATAATGCTACAGAATCTTACAATTGTTAATATTTTCATGCACCAGAAGCAGATAGGCAAATCAGATTTCTAAACATTTAAGTCTACTAATCTTTGTAGAGTATACTTATTTTAAGCTTATTCTTTTAGTATTATACTGTAATGTAAAATAATTTTAAAAAAATAATTCGATTATAAGTCATTTTATCTGCTATATGATGCGTATTTAATAAACAGAGATTAGTCTGCTGAAAAGTAAATGGCATCTCTTTGTCAAAGTTTTTAAAGCATATTTTTTACAAAAATCATGTTTGTAACTTTTACATAAACAGCAAAAATATGTGATTAAAACGCATCACCTTTTCCAGAGTAAGAGTGTGTATGTGAGAGAAACCAGAGAACATATAATCCAAACTTTAAAACAATAAAAGAAAACAAAATGTTTAAAAATTACTCCATAGTGAAGTAACATGTCTAAAAAAGAAGCATCTCATGGTTATCTGAAGAAATAACAAAAATTACCGTATTTATTCGAATTTAAGCCGCACCCCAAATTCTCAACAAGTGTTAGTGAAAAATAAAAAATAGTGTAAAATGGTTTATCAACATCCAATTTTAGGAAATTAAAATAAATTTAAAATGAGATCTAATAAGAAATGAATAATTAGCAATTTTACCAATATCAAAAACTTTTAAATACATACATGAACCTGTAAATTTTCTAATTCCCCCATTCAACGAATTTCTTTTTCCTTCGATTCTAAACCGCACCCGTTTTTCACTAATATTAACAATAGAAAAAAGGTACGGCTTAGATTCGTGTAAATATAATAAGCTCAGTTCAAATAAAATGTTTATAAAGAAAAATGTCACTGTAAAACATGTAAACTCTAGTAAATAAATTTTTTGTTGTTGAAAAAACATGTATAATTACAAACAGATTATTAGCAAAATTATTGACACAGCTTTGTAAAATGTAAGATGATACAAAAGGTTAAATAATGCAGTTACAGACAAAATAAAAATAAATTCAGAAATCAATAATTAAAGTTAGTTGACAAAGGAATCCTTACATTTTAACAGATGAAAATTGAAATTTCAGCAGCTTCACCAAATTTGTAACAAAATGCTGAGATTCTGAAATTGTAAAACTGTAATAAAGAAAAATATGAACTTTCAATAACAGAATTTTAAAATGAGGTATAATTCAATACATTTATAAGAACTTAAAGCAATATCTATATAAAATAAAGCTTATTATATTCTGTTTACTCAGAGTTTTAAACTATAAACATTTTAAAATAAAGATCACATATTAACCAAAAACAAATACATAATGATCATTTAAGAACTAGCTTCAATATCAGAAAAAATTTATGTCTGAAGTAATTCATAAATTTTAGAAGAAAAAAAAATGTAAAAACTGTCAAATGTTTAGCTGAATTTAAAGACGCTTAAAACTTTTTAATTGATTATACACTCATGGACAAAAAAATTAGAGCACCGAGAAGGAGTCGTCAAAATGAAACGAAATTTTACATATGTAATGACTACTTTGATAAAAGTAAATGATTAGAAAATCGAAGAAAAAGGCAAAAGAACGGAGGATTTAATACCCTGTTGAACCCCCTCTAGCGCGAATGCACGATGCCATACGATCGGGCACAGAGGCATACAAGTTCTGTATGATGTCTTGAGACATTTCATTCCATATTTGCTGTAACCTAGCCTCTAGTTCGTTCAAACTCGTAGGATGCCCAACTCGCCGTACTAAAGGAAACCATGCTCGATTGGAGACAAATCTGGGGATCGGGCAGGCCGAGGAAGGATAGTAACAATGCAGAGAGTCTTGTGACACCCTTACCGTGTGAGGCCAAGCATTGTCTTATTGAAAAATAGCTCCTGGGAGCCATTGCATGAGTGGAAAAACACAAGTGGTTGCAGGATGTCATGGACATAAAGCTGGGCTGTCATGGTGTCACGAATCAATACTAGAGGTGACCGTGTATTGTAGGCAATTGCACTCCATACCATCACACCAGCTGTGGGAGCGGAGTGTCGCTGTAAAGCTGTTCGTGTCCACACACGAACACGATTGCCATCACTGCTGAGATGAATCTGGATTCGCGCTAAAGACGACCTGCATCCATTCCGATGCAGTCCAATTTCCTCGTGCGTGGCACCACTCCAAAAGGAAGACGTCGATGGGTGAGCGTCAAGGGCAGTACACGTAATGGGCACTGCGATCCCAAATGTTCTTCAACCAGGTGCCTTCGTATGAATCGAGAAGACACAGGGGCCCCTAGTGAAGGTGCTACCTGTGCCTGGATGGCGGCCGTTGAAGCAGATGGCTGTACGCGTGCATTTCTTACGATGTGGCGGTCTTTTCGACGACTGGTCTGTCGAGGGCGTCCTGAGCCTAGTCTTCGTGTAAATGGCATCTCTTGGATCCACTGGTCCCAACACCTCCTCACAACACAATCAGAGCGGCCTAATTGACGAGCGACTTGCCTAGCTGACCACCCAACTTCCATCATGCCGATGATTCTCCCCCTCTCAAACTGCGACAGCTGCTCATATTGTCTTCGAAAACGGCGTAATGACATGTCTACCTCAGCTCTTCTTTTGTAAACGATTCAGCACACTCAAACAAGCTTAGGTTACCTGTTTTATACTCTACGGAGAACTATGTTAAACGCCCTCTACCGGCTAGACGTAATGCGCAAGCACGCTGCATTTCAAATCATTTGCATATCTCCCCGACAGGTACCTTCATGCCAAGTTTCGTTACGATCCCGCCATTATTTCTTGGTGCATTAATTTTTTTGTCGAGTGTAATTTAATTAAATTTCTCACTATCTTCAATTTTTTGACATATAAACAGTAGCATTTTTTTAAATTATCGGATTAAAAGTCTTTTATTTCATATTAATCTCACATACTTTTAATTAAAAAGGAAAAATTTTACAAGTTACAACTTTTATTTGATGTACTTTTATCAATCTGTAATATAATTTCAGATAGTAACCTCTTATATCAAAGATACACTTTTCTGTGATATGCACAAGACAGTTTTATTATTGAAATTGAAAAATAATTGCATGTTTTCTAAACTCATGAGAAGATGAAACACCTGAAATCTATAATTTAGATCAGTGATCTTCAAACTGTGTTCCATAGAACCCTACGGTTTCACAAAGTATATCCAGGGGTTCCACGAGTCTCAATAAAAAATCAAAAAGAAAATCGTAAATGTATGTGCAAAATGGATACACGCTCTCCATGTGGTTAGAATAACCCCAAGTATCATTCCTGTCATTAAAACTGAAAATTTTATTCATACATAATTCTCTTTCTCTCTCTCTGTTTTGTAACAATTTTTAAACATTTATTATAATATAAAATAAAAGAATATTGAAATGTTTTTCTTTATATTACTACTTACTAGAAAGTGAATATTCTACTGCTTATACTATCCTGGGTTACACAAAGTAATTTTATATTCGTTAGTATAATGTTTAGAAAACTATTTAGTTTTGGTGAATGGAAAGTACACTTTTTTTCATTTAAGGGGGATGATGATGATGATGATGAGTTTGGTGTTTTATGGTGCAAGAGCCAGTTTTGGCTATACTGCACCAAACATTCATAGGTCTGTGGTCTGGATGGGAAAAGAAAAGGAGAAATTGGATGACAAGATGGAGGGTCGGAAATAGAGAAGGATCACTGGGGTACCCCGGGGTCGTGACACCCGTGTTTACCAAAGATAGTAAACCCCTTGGGAAAAGGAAAATATCACTAGGGTACCTCGGGATTGTGACACCCGTACCCACCTAAAGAAGGTGAGCCCCCTGAGGGGTCATTTAAGGGGGAAGGGTAACTGTAATAAAGGACAGAGAACAACTCGTCGACATATTAACAGATTGGACCTCAAAATCTAAATTTAAGCATGAAATGCTCTTAAATTTTAGTACAAAATACATAGGGTTTTCACACATCTATAAACATTTTAACAAAATTCAGAACAATGTATTTAAAAATGAAAAATATTTCTCTCAACATGAGTGTCTACAAAAATAAAATACAAAAACAATTTAAAAACAGAATATGAAATGGACTGCAGATAATTTCAATTGACCTAGACTTCGACAGTCTGTGAAAAAAAATGCAAGCATATATCCTAGTTACTAAATACATTAGATGTGTAGGTGATGGATCACAAATTAATATTATTTAAGAGTACATTATATTAAAGTTAGATAAAAATTTACAAATAACAAATACAATACTTTTTTATAATTGTCTTTATATAAAGCATCTATAACACGTTGATCTCTTTTAAACAGTATTTTAAGATATATTCTTCTAAGTGTGCATAGAAAATGGGGTTCCACGAAAATACCTTACAGTTCTAAGGGCTCCATGAGTGGAACAAGTTTGAAGACCACTGATTTAGTATACACCTTTAAACTATAATTCAGGTATATCTTAATAAAATCGTTTACTCATAATAAAAGTGGAAGTCAAAGGCTACTCTACGGCTTCTATGTTTTCCATTTGTCTCCAGAAATACAATGATTAAATTAATTTGAATGACTTAAATAAGCAAATGACACTAAAAAAATCAAATAATAAATTTTTAATATTATCTCATTTTAGTTTTTGAAATAAAAAGGATCAGTAGTTAAAAAGTACATTAAGTAAAAGCTTATGAGTCCCTATTTATATTTTATGGTTTTTTTTAAAATTAATTATAGCATTGAAAATAAATTTCTTACCATCTTCCAGGTAAAGCTAAAACAAAAGTTCCATTTCCTTCTTTCACAAAACTAACATGAACAAGTTCTCCTTGAATGGACAAACTACAACTAAGATAATAAAAAACCAATTTTACCAGCACAAGGAAAGCTTTATTTACATAACACATAAAAAAATATTAAAAACTTTCATAAATGACAGTTAATTTAAAGCCTCTGACAAACTAAAATCAATTTTTTAAACAAAATATTAATTTGCATAAAAATATCTGGTTATTATTCGTTCATAAAAGCTGAAATATGCACATTTTTAAGACTTCAAACAGATAAATTTTACATTCATATAAAGTTTAATTCATTACAGAATGTACATACTTTTTCAGAAACGAGGTAAGAAATTCATAATTGAACTTCTAACATAAGCATAATTTCTATATCAATATGAGTCAGGCAAAACTTTAAGGGGTAATATTACACATCAAGACAAACAATATTAAATATGAAACTTAGGGTCCCACGTCTTCTGAAGGAGATAGGAGTCATTAAATTTTAGGGTCCGAAATTTCAAATGATTATAAAGAAACGGAAAAATTGGTCGATTCGTTAGCGTTTTCGTAATTTTTTTTTTTTTTTTTTTGTCAATATTTTCTTGAAAAACAAATTTAAAGTTAAAAAAATGTCGATATAGAGGGCGCTTTAGACAGGAGTAACGAACAACTATTTCTTACCGTTATTTTTTGTATCACATTAAATGCTTTCAAACGCTTAAACTTATAAATTTTGAGCTCAAAATGTGATTCGTTTGGAGTGGTTAAGTAGCGCAAACTCAACTGTGTTCAGGAGGTAAAATTTGAAATCCCTTCCTCTTCTGGACACAGTTCAGTTATTCACGATCCTAGATGCTTGGTCGTAGACTAGGCAGCAACTACTACCCCCTAAACGTAAAATAAACGATAGAGGAATGACAAAATTAAATAAAAAAAGTTATTCATAACAGACATGAGCAATTTCTCCGCGCAGAATACCCGATTATACAAATCACCCGATTTGTATGCAAAGTGTAGTACACAAGGGTTTAACTGTATGTAAGGATGTAAAGTGCTATAAAAGCCCTGGTTGTCTGCATTCATCGTGTTTTCGTTTTTGACGGCTGTAGGGATGACCAGCTACACTAATCAAGAAATGGCCGATATCCATTTCATTTACGGCGTTGTGGATGGGAATGCCCTGGAGGCCCGGCGATTGTACGGGGTACGATTTCCTTCGAGACGCTTGCTGAACCGTAAAAATTTCGAACGCTTGCATCGGCGTCTCAGAGAAACCTGTTCGTTTGTCAGTGGGATGCACGACACAGGGCGTACCAAGAGTGCGAGGCCACCGGAACTTGAAGAGCATGTGTTGCGTGAATTCGAGAAGCAACCGGAGAAGAGCACGCGGACTGTATCTGCCGCCGCAAATGTGAGCCACATGACGGTTTGGCGAGTGTTGGGAGCCGAAGGTCTTCGACCCTATCATGCGCAGCGTGTGCATGCCTTGAATGCCAGACTATCAGCCCCGTGTCGATTTTTCACGATGGTTCCTTCAACGATTGGCTGTGCAACCAGACTTTGTTGCACAAGTGCTATTCACCGATGAATGCAGTTTCAATGCACACAACTGGACGTACACTAACCAACACACTATCCGTCCTCATTCATATCAATGGCGTTTCAGCGTCAATGTGTGGGCCAGAATTATCCACGATCATTTGATCGGGCTATACCTTCTGCCAAGGCGCCTGGGCGGCGGAACGTATCAGGTATTCCTATAAGAAGTGCTTCAAGTTCCATTGAAAAGTGTTCCAGCCAACATAAAGGCTTGTGTGTGGTTCCAACATGACGGAGCGCCAGCACATTTCAGCGCAGATGTGTGAAGTACATTGGATGCAGCATATCCAGGGCGATGGATTGGGCAGGGTAATCCAGTAAATTGGCCGGCACGCTCGCCTGACCTCTCCAGCCTAGATTTCTTCCTCTAGGGCCATATGAAGAGTCTTGTTTACGCAAGTCCCGTCGACTCCGACGAGGTCTTGGTTGCGTGGATTGCCGTCGTAGAAGGCGATATCCGGGAGATGTTCGACAGTCCCTCCGCCGGCGGTGTGAGGTCTGCATCTTTGCTGGTGGGCGCTCTTTCGAGCAGTTTTTGTGATTCCGCGAGAAAATCATGCGCGTACAATTTTCTACGTGTCATCATTCATTCAACTTTCATTCCTGCGCACTACGCGTGTATACATCAAATTGTTTCCTTTTATTTTGAACGGAGAAATTGCTCATGTCTATTATGAGTAATTTTGTCATCCCTCTCTCGTTTATTTTATGTGTTGGAGGTAGTAGTTGCTGCCTGGTATACGACACCAAGATCGGGAATAACTGAACTCTGTTCAGGGGGAAGGAGTTTCAGATTTCACCTCCTGAACACAATTCTGTTTGAGCTACTTAACCACCTCCCAACGAATCAGATTTTGAGCTCAAAATTTAAGTCTAAGCTTTTGAAAGCATTTAATGTGATACAAAAAATAACGGTAAAAAATAGTTGTTCGTTACTCCTAAGTCTAAAGCGCCCTCTATCAACATTTTTTAACTTTATCTTTAAATTTATTTTTTAAGAAAATACTAACAAAAATAATAATTTTTGCGAAAACGATAAGAAATCGACCTATTTGTCCGTTTTTTCTAATCATTTGAAATTTCGAATCCTAAACTTTAATGACGCCTATCTGCTTCAGAAGACGTTTGGGACCCTAAGTTTCCGATTTAATATTGTTTGTCTTGATGTGTACTATTACCCCTTAAAGTTTTGTCCAAGAGTTTAGATACACCCTGTATATCATAAACTCATACTGCATATTAATATTAAATGTTTGAGAAGATTCATAGGTTCCTTCATAAAATGAACCAATAACAAAATGAAATAATCTCAGTCAGTACCGCACACATTAATTTTTAAAGATGGGGGGGGGGGGGCCAGGTTCGAAAGTCCACCATTCTTGTATCATGCTCCTTTTGATTTTGTCGATTTTTAGGAACAAAAAACAGTAAGAAACTAATTATTGAATAAATAATTAGCATTAATTAATAAAATTGATCATTAATAATAAATATTTAATTAAATTTTATGTACTATATACTTAGAATTATAATCAATTGGGGAAAAAATCAAGGACTTTTGGAGGGGGGTCCGGAACCCTAGGACTCCCCCCTCCTTGTGTGTGCCACTGATCTCCATAGAATAGAGAATGTATAAAATAGACAAAAAACTCGTTTTCTACAAGAAAAAAATTGATATACCTTAAAAGTGGAGGAGATGCTATGTCAGATATCATATGACTCAAGGTGATAAACATTCCTTTAAGTTGAAAAAGAGGTGTATCTTCATTAGGAAACTTATATACTACACCTTCCTAAGGCAAAATATTAGAAATCAATGGACAAAAGAATACAATATAGATTAGAATCAATATACACAATACAAGTATTAAAGATATCAATGTATTAATGCATGTGCTTCATTCAAAGACACATGAATGTTTCTGAAAAGTACTTCGCAAAAAAATAATAAAGTAAATTTCAAAAACAGAGCAGTTTAAAGCTTTCAAGTGAAAGTTCAACAGCAAAGAATAAGCAAGGAACAAGTATTTGAATTAAAGAGAAAAAAAAAGAATTTGTTAAATAACAGTTGCTCAAGAACTAGTGGAGATAGTTTTACATTGATTTCATAATTCTTAAATTAAATTAAATAAAGGGAAAAAAATACTACTATTTGCTACAATACATCTTAACATGGATAGCTTAAATAATTAATTCAGTATCTTATGAAAATACACTAACTTCAATCATTATCATGCTTTTAATAATCTGAATATCAAGCATAATATATCCAATTCCTTTCTCCAAACTCTTTTTTTTTTTTATTGCACCAGAAGTTAACAAGTGTACTTTCTAAGAGTCTCTGATAACATTTTCTCTGTCTTATTAATCAATATTTAAATATAATGTGTATGACCCCCTTGCTTTGAAACTTAAACAAAATTGCTTTTTTATGATTATTTCGTTAGCAGACATAAAAGTTCCTTTCAATAGATTTCATTCCTCCATTATTGTCCATAAACATTTATTCCACATTTAAATTACCACATTTGCATTTCAACACAATAAAACGAATTATTTTGAAATTGCTCTTTTGTTTAGAATGTGCATGCACATACACTTTATTTTTGTGGCTTTTATAAATTATCCAAGAAAACTCATAGGGAATATTCAAGAATGTTGCAAAGTAAACTTGTTAACAAGTTTTTAGAATAATCTGCAAAACAAATTTAAATAATAAAGATGAATCTTTACAAGCAATGGTCTAACAGAATTTTATTTTGAAAGCAAGATAAAATCAAAATAAATGTATCCCAATTTAGATGTAATTTTGTTGTATGGCTGGTTGGTATGGTGTTGAAGGTTTTCCAAATGCCATTTGAAGTACAAATGAAAGAGACATAATACCAATCAATAGGTTATAGGTTTTCGAAAAGGAACAAAAAATATTTAAATACTTACATTTGTGACAGATTCATCTTCAATTACAAGATAAAAGATACCATGAGGAACACATAGCAACTGTGATTTGGATTCGTTTATTACATCAGAATTTCCAAGAAGTTCTTCAAGAATACTATCCTAATTTTAAAGTGGATTCAATATTATATGACATGATTAAAAGTTATGGAAAATGTCAGATTAAGATGTTTTTATAGCAAACTAATGAGATGAATTCAATTAGAAATTCATCAAACATAATTGAAGCATGAAATAAATGGATTTTTATTTAACTTTAAAATGAAATTAATATTTGCAAATCTAATGGACAATTAAATTTAGGATTAAAGAGCAAATATAATTTTTGCTGCCTAAAATAGTCTTTTCAATCAATATACAAGCATTTTCCAATATTTAGATTACCAGAAATATTGCGAATTTCAAAAAGGGCAATAATTAGTTGTTTATTTTAAATGGAGAACTCCTTGCAGCATTTGAAATTTAAGTAATGCAATTTCTTACCTTTACATTTACACATACAAATCAGCACTTAAAAGTGTATAAATTCTTATTAAAATGATAAAATTACTGCCTGTGAAATGAAAATTTCTTAAAAGGTAAAATTGATCACAAATCTGTGGGAGACAACAAAAAATCTTATATAATACATTTTTATTTTAATAAGCAAGAAAAAGTGTTGGTTTTTGTTACAGGGAAGAAATTATAAACAGTATTGCCTACTATATTACTTTATTTCAAAATGTTTATTTTCAACAAACAAAAAAATGCCAACCATACAAATTTTATTTACATAGCAGTATCATAGTTAGCATATTGTTTTTTCTTTAAGAAATTTTTTATTATCTATAAGATAATTTATTAATTGGAATAAGGAGTTCTCAGAAACTTTTGGTCTTACTTCTGCATACAGAACTCATATGCACTAATGTTACTTAAATAAAATTGTCACAGAAATATTTTAGCAGGTCATTTACAAGATTTAGGTTAAACACTATACTTTCTTGACATTGAATCTATCTTAGAGCCAGTAAACTTTGCTTAAGATATTCTAGTATTTGAATTAATTGCTTTAATCTGTTTATAATTTTAATTAGTTCAAAGTTTAAATAATAAATTATTTTCTTTGGTTAACCCTCAAGAAAATAGCTCATGTATATTCAAGAAATGTGCCAATCTTCTTTTTTAATGCTAGCAAGCTTTGGAATTTTTTTTTGAAACACCATCATGATCTAGTGAAATATATAGGCATGTAACACTTAAAATATCTTTATTATAAATTTTATTTGTAGCTCTCCAGATCATATTTGATCCTAAAATTGCTTGGGCACTTTTCCCATTACCCAGACACAAGCAATAAATTGCCAAATATTACTTCAATCACAGTCATTAGCATAGAAACCCTTTCCCATTGACTTGTTTACCAGAATTCAAATTTGCTATGCTTTAGCATGATGAAAATTTGGGACTCTTACCTAGAATGAAGGAACAGAAATATTTTTTCTTTTATATTTTTGGTTTGTTGTATCATTTTAAAAATAAAGTGTCTGATATTGATGACATTTGCATCTAGCTGATGGAAAAAGTACAACGGTTTCAATAAATATGGTTTATTCTGTTATAACAAACAATTCCCTTTAGAAATTTAAAAGGAAACAAAAACAAAAAAGTTTCTAGAATAGATAATGTACGCTTTATTATAAGATAAAATGCAAGATTTTGAACCAAATTTTTTTAAAAATTGTCAATTCGATTAAATAATGTATCATAATAAGTTTAGTTTCACTACAATAGCTCCATGGACTTCAAATTATACACATCAGATTCATACAAAAATAGCTTTCCACTGTGTCACTTATTTGATTGTGATAATATGCAGAAAACATTGCAAACAAATAACAATCTACAAGAATAAAATTAATATGAGTTGCACAATTACTTAATTCCTTACAGATTTTGGTAACTAAAAACACACACAAAAATATTTTTGGGAAGTTTTATAAGTAAAACTTTTAGAATATACTTACAAAAGATGAATTACAAATAAATATGTAATAGGGATGTCAATTAGAAATTTTTTAGAATGAAGATTTTTTTTTAAAAAAAAAGAAAGAAAATGCATAATATATAATGTACTTAATAAGATTAAAAGTATATAATTTTACATTTTTAATAAAATTCTAAATTTTAGTGACGATAAAAAACGGATTTCAAACTAATACTTACATGATCAGGAATACTCCCTGACTTTGATGCAGTTTTACTATAAGAGGTTGAAACTGTTAATTTCACCTGAAAAATATTTTAAATACTATGTTTGAATTCAGAGCTGAATTATAATATTTTTACCAGCAATAATAAGAATAGTTTGCATCATATCATAGAATATTCAAAAATGTAAATGATCTAAATTAAGCAGAACAGAATTTTTTAAAAGAAAATTTCATTCATATATAACTATGAATTTCTGATTAACATATAAAATTATATTTATTATGGTAAGAATTTTATGATTTATTGCAAAATGAAATTGATTAAATATTAACACACTTAATCTTTACCAAATAATGTGTTTGAAATCTTTTCTGCTAATCTTCACTATCACTTTCTCCATTTTCTCAGTTTCTGGTTGACCTGCTACAAAGACTTACGGTGTGTGTGAAATACTTCCTACAGAAAATTTATGCAAATGTATACCAGTATACTCTCAGAACTGAACAAACAGGCAAATCAATTTCATCTTACATTACTGGTCTTAAAGAACTGCTAAAAACCGATAATTTTAAATATAGTTGTGGAAATGTTGAATGTGCTAAAATCAATGTCAACTTTAATGTTTATTGAACACATTATTGGATGGTGACAGAAAAAATTTAACAGTAGGTTAATTTCAATTTTGAAAAAAACAAACAAAAAAAACTGGCCAATACTTTGTTTATTAAAGCTTAAAAAATTAGAAATAAAAAAACCTATAAAAGTAATTCATCTGCTATCACCATATAAAATTTTGAGTTCAAATAAAGCAAACAAAACAATATTTTGATCCAATTCAAAACAATGGAAACTCGATAGATCAACTAATCAAATTTCAAGCCTAACTTTAAAACATCTGGCTTGGAAAATGTTTGTTTATACTAAGATGAAAGTAATCACAATATTACATTTTGTGTGTATAATATTAATTTAAAGTGTCATTTTTACACAAAGATAGGACATACTTAACAAGTTTTTATAGAGAACCTTATATAAATGTAAAATGAAATTAGAATCTGGAAATACTAATATTACTCCCTTGGCTAATACTGAAATTTGGGATACATAATTCATTTCATGTTCCACTGCAGACTTTAATGACACTAATTACAAGAACTTTTGCTGAGCTTATTCTGTTTCCTTCCAAATATGATCAAAGTTCTCTCCTCCTTTTTAATGTAACTGATAAACTACATTGTACAAAAATGTGCTTCAAATTCTATTTTATCTGTATGCTAAGGGGGTAATCAAGTAAAAAATTTTAATAGTCTTGAAATTAGTCATACTGTTGATGTACATAGTAACACTTTGAAGAAGGAGATGCAAACTCCTGTCTTTTTTTTTTCAACTGTTAGCAACAAATGATGGAAGTTCCTGTCAAGATGTCAACCATTATGGAATACATTAATGACTTTTTGCAAACAGTAATTTTTGCCTTAAACATATGAAAACTTCGGAGTTAAACGTGACAATTAGTATTTTGAAAAAAAATTTAAAAATGAAAGTACAATCCAGGAATTATACTAAATCAAGTCTATGGAAATATGTTATAATTGTTGAGTGATTAAGGTACATTGCCAAGAAGCATTTTGTTTAGATTAACCTCAGCTAAATTATTTAACAATTTCCTTTAAGTACAGCTTTTATTATGTAACAGTCATTTGTCAGGTCTTGTATCAATTGTTTTCTATATCTTAAAATCCTAAATTTAACCTTTCAATTAGCATAAGAGAATTGTATATTTCAATTGTTTTTTCAACCTGAGTGGCAATAACCAAAATTAGAAAAGGCAGCTTGGCATACTTCATACAAAGTGAGATACAATGCTTTATACAGTACTGTTCTGTAAATAAAGTTGTGTATCTTAAAGTGTTAGCAAAAAACTGTGATATAAATTATATCACAAATTCTATTCATCATATACATTACAAAGTTAAACAAACAACAGCAGTTAATTTACTTTACTTCAGAGCTGATGTAAAGATTGGAATTATTCTGGTACTTTTTATGATAAATGTAAAAGTAATTCATTTATTAATTTATGTAAACAAGGTGATTAACTATTGTTATTCAACTTCACTTTAAAACTAATGTAAACATGTAAATCAATTTTTCTTTCTGTTAGGGGAAGCAAACTAGTAATCTAATTTTTTAATAGTTTGGATTTTCATGTTATTTATAATAAAAGATTTATTAAAAGAAAGTTCACGCTTTTCTTTGATTATGCAATGTGTACAATATAAAGCTAGTTTCTCTACTTTTAGATCATTGAATAGAGACACAATAGCTATAAAAAACATAACACAAAATATGGTTGTCCTTCCTTGATTACTTAAAAGAAAAGGGACATTTATGGAATATGAATATCCTGATCTAAACATAAAAATAAAAAAAGTCAAAATTGAATGTTTAATTCTTCTAAGAAAAATTAAGACTGAATGCATTAAAATTTTCCATGACTTATCCGTATTTTAATATTTAATTAATACTATTTTATATTCAAAAATAAACAAATTACTAGAATGTTTATAAAACATATTAGTAATATCCATTTTTTCCCATTCAGCTAAATTATATGAATATATTTAATTAGAAGGCTATTATAATGTGTACAGATGATATGATTTCACTTCTACTAATACAACGAATGGTAATTGTAGTAAGATACCTGTGATAATTTCCCTTAACTGAATGAAAAAGAAGTGACTGGCAATATAATTTTATTAATATCAAAGTTATAATAAAAACTAACAAAAAAAAAAAAATATTTTACAATCAATACAACAAAATCAAAATTCACTTTTTATCTCCTATCATATGCACTTATCAGACAAAATAATCAGAGTTGAATATCTTTGAAAAATCAGTAGTTTCATCACACTGATTTCAAGTTGTGTAAAAATGATAACTGAAAATAATTTAGACATATTAATGACAGAAAAATCTGAAGAAATAATATTGCAGGTAATAAAATATATATAAATGAAGGTATTTTGTAGTGATTAAACTTAGCTTAATGCAGTATTCCATATAAAATACACCCAACTCTTTTTTTTACATGGTAGATATGTTCCTTAGAAACCCATGCAAAAAAAAAAAAAAAAAAAATGTGTAAAACAATATACGTAACAAAAGGCAAATTTGGGATATGTTCCATAACTTTAAAAAGTCATGTAAAATGAAAACACTAAATATTTTCCTATAAAACCATGCAAAAAAAGTAATAATAAAATCCATTCTACATATTTATAAACAAAAACAATTCATTTTTATTACAAAAAAAAATTTAAATTAGTGTACAGTGAACATTTAAGTCTTTAAGTACACACAACATATAAAAATGCAAACTGAAATTAGGAAAAACTAACTAGCAAATAAAACTCATCGCTACTTGATTGCAAGCATGCACGCTTATTATGAACTGGATCAAAAATACTATCCTCAGTAAATGTGTCAGATATGTCTAGCACAACTGTTGGTTTCAACTCAAATGAATAATTTTATTTGTTATTAATGACCTCAGTTTTTTTTTTCTTTTCTTTTTTTACAAAATCTGTTATTAGCAGTTGTTTTTTGGTTTCTGAAGTTGTTTGTAAAATTCTTGATATCCTGCTTCGGATTTTTTTGAGATTCATGCTAGAACAAAAAATTCAGGTAAAAAAAAGATTCCTTAAATTGGTGTATCATGTTACTTCAAAATCGTGTAAAAAAGACTGTGTAAAAAAAGAGTTGGGTGTACATGCAATTTTGTTCATTTAAATCTTATACAAGAAATATTATCAATTGTGAGGACCAACATTTTTTTCCTTGTAAAGACTGATTTTTTTTTACCTTTGCTGGCAAAGTAAGTCCTCTTAAAACTTCATCCAAATTGTGTAAATCAAGTGTTATATCATTTATAGAAATAAGCCAGTCACCTAAAGATCAGTAACAAAAATCAACATAAAATGAATATTTAGATATATAAAATAATAGAGCAATAATGAAAATAATTACATACCAGGCTTAATATCAGGTATATCATGTCCAGGTACGAATCCTAAAATTTTAATTTTATTTTCCATTGAACAGTTACTCATATCCTCAAACAAGCCAAGTTCTAATCCAAGTAATTCTTCACAAAGTGAGACTCGTCGCCCTAATGTCTGCTTGGTAGAATCTACTTCAATATACACGTCTCTGGATGGTAATGATAGAAGTGGATCAAGAAAAACATTATCATTGATTTCATCATTAAATTTGCTTTGCTTGAGAAGAGGAAAAGATTTTCGCACTTTTCGTTTTCTTTTTTTCATCCATTTTTTGAATTTTTCTGCAGGATTTAACTTTGACTTTGTTTGATTTACAGGTGTTTGGTATGAGCTGTTGGGGTCAGAATTTATGGGATAAGTTTCATGATCGGCATGAAAAGAAAAACTTGGTTCAATATAAAACAATTCCCCTCTTGATCCCACTTTTTCTAACCATGGAAAGTATTGAAGTTCACTAAAAACAAAAAAGAAATAAATTTTGTTAAAATAATGTGAAAATTAAATAATATTTAAACAGTCTTTCAGAAAAAAAATATTTAATTAAACACATATTTGCAGTTCATTTTGAAAAACTAATTTTCTTGAGAGTGAGTGAATATTAATGTCACACTATTCAGCGATTCGAGGGTTTTTGGTGATGGACATCGTAATGTTGAACCACAGTCAAGTGAGGAGGATGACACCTGAGCTGGCACCCCTCCTCCTAATTTTTTGAACTACGACAAATTTAAAGTTCATTGCTCCCCCCCTACACAGCAGATTTTCAGTGGTACTAAGCTCAAACTTATGTGGTACAGCCACGAGTCCATTACCTTGACCACTAGGCTACCACAACCATTTTCTTGAAAGAGGCACAAACATTTTTACTTGTATCAACATAAGAATTTTAGTTTCTAGAAATCCCTATACAATTAATAATTTTGCTCATCATGATTGATATATGTTATAAAGAAACAAGAATAAATTCACACATTACATTCATTTACAGAAAAACAGCAATGAGCAATTAACAGGGAATGAAAGCAGAATCATAACTTTCTTGAAGTTTCCTTTTTGAGGAATTAAGAAAAAAAAGAGGAAAGTGTCAGTTTGGAAGCAATATTTGTACGGTACATTAACAATGAATTTAATCTCTAAATATTGAAAAAATACAGTATCACATTAGTGTTTTGAAATGTATTCATTATTAAGCATTTCCTAATGTAGGAATGTATTTTGAAAATTTTTCACACACCACGTCTGAATTGAATTCGAATATTAAACTATACAGTTCGAATTAATTGGTACAAGAATTTTTTTCTTGTCCAAGTTGGTATGTGATTATCAGTGATGTCCCAAACCCCCTCAAATCGGTTATATCTGCCTAGAGGTAATGTGATTGATTGACTTTAACTATAATTTACACATTTGATTGGTTTTGGAGTATCAATTGTCCTGCTGTGAGCCTTTCAGTGTGGCAAATGGCGATTATAATTTTGTGTCCCTTTTAACATGTATTACTTTTACTTGTTCCGAGATGAATATTACTCTAAGAACACGTTCTGAAGTAGCCATTCTTAATTAGCACATTTCTATGACTGTGAGAGATATATCTATGGTAGTTGGTGTGGACAACTCAAGTGTTTCAAGAATTTTAAAAACATTTCAAGATTCCGGAATATCATCTCCAAAAAGAAAAGAAAAATGTGGGCTCAAACGAAAAACTACTCCAAGAACTAATAAAATTCTAATAAGAAATAGCAAAATAAGTCCAAAAAAGATAAGCAAAGACCTTCGAAGGGTTTATTGGATTATGGCGTTGAAGTGAGCCCCTGAACTATATGGAAAAGGCTTCTGGAAGTTAGCCATAAGGGAACAAAACCGAGGAAATAGCACTTTCCAGTTCAGAAAAAGGTGAAAAAACGTTTAGTATGGGCCAAAAAATACCAATTCTGTACTGTTAATGATTAGAAAAAGATGATTTTCAGTGATGAAATACATTTATTTGTGTAGGGATGCAAATTAGGTGTAGTAAGACAAATTGAAGATGAAACTCTGCTACCAGATCATACCCAACAGACTGTAAAACACCCTTCTAAACAAATGTTTGGGGGGTTTTCACAACAAATGGCACTAGAAGCTTAGTTCCTCTAAAAGCCATGATGAATTCTGTCAAATACATATAAATATTTAGCAGTAGAATTATTGCATTCATGGAAACATTTCAACATGATTTGACTTCTTGTTACAATTAGAGAGTGGTTCAGACTTTTATGCAGGGTAATAAAATAAAAGTACTTAATTGGACTGGTAATCCACCAGACCAAAATCCTATTGAGAATTTATGGCATATTTTTAAAAATTGTTTAGCTAATATGAGTTGAGCGACAACAGAACAAATGATAAAAAGTGCCATACAAGTGTATTTCCACGATGTGGTTCCAGTTAAGAACGTGCACTGCACTAGTGAAGTCAATACCAAGATGAGTCGAAGAGGTCATTTCTGCTACACATAGGAAGAATTATTTCCTACTAATATAGAGGGGTTTTTTTGTCTACTTATGTAATGATTAAAAACTAAGGTTTTAGAAAAAGTCATTTTCTCACCATTTGTCCCGATTAATTCGAACAGTATAGTGGAGACCTGTGTACCTAGGGTCACTTTTTTTCAATGCACAAAAACAGAGCCACTGGCCTCTTTAAAAATGTGAAACTGATATGCATTCATCATTATACTAACACAACCATCCAATAGGAGTTAATATAAGTACTTAGAATAATAAATTCTGTGAAATAAAAGGTTTTTAAAAAATTCACAAATGGCCCTAGGTACAATGATGTATTTGTACCTAGGGCCTTTCCCTGGAACTTAGGTTTTGCTCTGTAATCAATAGAAAAGAAACATATACACATAAATTTAATAAAAGAATCAATATTAGCTAATATATTGATTTATCATGCAACTATTTAATTTGCAATGGGCCAAATTATTAATGAATTACATGTACTTTTATTTAACATTATAATTTAATAAACTGGTTACAAAAGTGAGCTGAATACATTGATGCTCTGAAGCACCAACAGATTGTGGTTTGGGCAATTTGAACACAATATTTCTGTTGTCAATTTCATAAGTTTCTTCTTTATCATAAAGAAACTTATTTGAATGTGCAATATTCTTCAGAAATTTAACACTATAGTGTTCTTTAACGTCCATTATTTCTGCCACATAAAAATGTTCAGTTTTACAGCCTTGTATTTTTGTTAAACAAAAATCCCCCCTTTTCAATAGTATTTCTTACATCAGCTACTGTTTAGAATTTGCATCAGTGGAATGAGAATCTTCAATATCTGATAATTCTTTGGATGAAGTTGCTTTAATTTCAGACTCAGGTTTTTTCACAAGTTTTCCCTTTTCTTTTTTTGGCAATTTTAATAGCATGATATTATTGATTTCTTCCTTTTCTGGAGTGTCAGTCAAGATTCTACCTCTCCCTGGTTTTCGGCCACCTCTGTTGGATTTACTTCGAGAATTATGCTTATTAGAAATTATTTAGAATTATGCTTCTCTTTTTATAATTATAAAGAATTTTTTTTATTAAATGAATTCTTATGTTTGTTTAAACAAAATAATAATCCTGAATAATAACAATAATGGAATAATGGTAGCAAACATATTTTTTATAAATCAAGCATATTGAAAGTTTCAGAAAATATACACTCGTCTCATTTAAATAACATCCAATTATAAAAAAACTTGACTAAATCAAAATGGTTCAGATAATTAAGGCCACTTTCCTCCTTATATTATAAAAACTTTTTTTAATAAAATAATAACAAAGAATATTAATTGCAATTGTACCTAGGGCCATGGCCCTAGGTACAAGACAAGCAAATTTCATACAAAATGTCTTCTGCAGAAAAACCCACATGGAGAGGGGATTTATTTAAAATCTAATTTAGTACTTAATTACAAACAAAATTATATACTAGAATTCAAAGAAAAATATTTGACTTATCTTTGTACAACAATAAAAAGAGATGAACTGCAAAATTTTACTTCAGACCATGTAAAACTGTTTTTCATTTGTAACTTGCCACAGCTTTCTTTTGCAAAATTTCAAAATGAATGCCAAAGTAGGAATTGGTGTTGTCACTCACCCAACTGAGTTATAAGACTAAGAACCAAATATTATTCAAATAAAATGGGGTGGCCCTAGGTACACAGGTCTCCCCTATTCAAATATTCTCATCCTGCCACTCAAATTATTTACAACAGATTTGATTTTACAGTTCTATATATATACGATCAAGGGAATTTTACAAATATAAGGCTCAAAATTCTTCCTTTTTCCTCAAAATCACATTTTAAAATGAAACAGAACCAAGAGAAATTCAAGTTTTATTTTACTTTCTCTATGGATATTTCCTATAGATTTTAATCTGCTGACTACCATGAAATTAGGTGATTTTCAAAATCTAGTTTTTCAAATGGCTAAATAGAACTAATTGGCGATTCCTTCATACCTTTAGCATACTTGAAAAATATTTATGTAGTTTCCATGGAGAAAGAAAATTAATTACATTTAATTTACTACTTACCCGGTATTCTCTGATCAATAAGTACATAGTAATATTTTTACATAACATAAATGGTACACTGAAACATTTATAATTTAGAGTCATTATGCTTTAAAGTAACAAATTCGGAACAACACTAGTATGCTCATACAGAAAAACAGCTAAAAAAAAATGTTGTACAACAGAAAAAAAAGGTAAGCACAGCATTGCAATTATTTTATTTATTTTTTGTACAACTGAATTTTTTTTTTTTTTGCGAAGTTAAAAAATGTTTATGTTTGGCGAAAGGTATGGTATGGTAAATTAATTTTGGGATAAAACTGAATGTTTGAATTAGTAGGATGATATGTATTTATTTGAAAATATCATAAAAGTTGAATACATATTATAATAGAAGATTTGAGGACAGCAAACTAAGTACTATGCAGATTCTAGAATTGAATATTTATATGACAGGCAAATAATGAATTTATATAAAAATCTATTTAATTTTTAGCTTTTAGACATTGAACAAGCAGATTTTATGTGCAAAAAAAAAGCTTTGCAATCAACTGAATTGTTTCATACCATCCTTTTCATGCTATTAAACAATGTTAATTTTCATTCAAAGGAATTAGAATACCTATAAAAACTACCAAGAAGGAAGTATTTCCAAAAAAGGAATTTCTTTTTAAAAAAAATAGAGGATTTTTTTAATTAAATTTTATTTGGGGTATCATATTATTTTTTAGTATTAAAAGTTTTTTCCTCACACAACGTGGTTGAAATAATATAATTCTTATTTAATAACATACAAATTTGTACTTAACTGTCCAAAAACACATATGATTTTGGAATATTGCTGATGTTTGACAACTCATGATAAATATTGATTGTTTGGTGACTTAAAAACCACTAACTCCAGCATCCAATGCTTCACTTTAACTCTTGCAGTGTTACATTCAATTCAGATTATGAAAGTGTACTTTATTGTTATTTTCGACGTATTTTTTGAGAATTTCAATTGTTTCATGACTTTTTCTTTTAAACAAGCCTTGATACAACTTTAATTTGCACATTATTTATTGAAATAAATAAAATTATTCCAAAAGGATTATTTTCATGAATAAATAAATGTTTTGTGAAATATAATAAATTAATATTCAATTCTAAATGTGAACAAATTGGATAACCCTTCACAGTACATTTTACCACTTTAATAAAATAAAATGCATCGTACTCATCACTGCCTGAACAGCATGAAGACCCACAGCTATCGGAATCACAATATTCAGAAAAACATTCTGAAGCATTATCTAGATTTTCAGCCATGTGAAAATCATTGATTTTAATTATGGATACCAAAGAAATTTAGAATACAAAAATGAAGCATGTTTGAAAAGGAAATGAAAATGTGCATAAATTACGACACGCAACATTGACCGAAGTTTAACTTAGCAGCAAACAAATACACGCGCTACAGTTTGTATGGCGTTAAAGAGAGAGTAAAATGTCAAGTTGCTCTCCTCTCAAACGAAAAATGCTCGTTTCTTATTGGCGGATGTGTAATGATGGGATTATTCTGGGTTGTTAGGTTTGGTAGTGTAGGACTTTTTTTTTTGAAGTGTTTATTATAAAAATGTGTATTTATCAACACAACTTCCGTTATGTAAGTAGGTGATTTGTTTTATGTTTATATATGCAAGAGACTTCTTTATTCAAAAATGTAATCTAATCCCATGAATACTTTATTTTCTTTTAATTTTAGAATTAATTATGTATTCCTTCTGTTTTTATAAAATAAATTTTATAAATGAATGCTTACTCTTAAATATTTGTTAATTTCAATGTTTAGAAGAACCCGTACTACCCGTACTGTCGTAAAAAAATATTTCCTACCTTTTGGCACATGAAGTTTTAATGTTGTTTTCTTTGATAATTAATAAATGCTTATTATTCGTGTAATAATAATAAAAAAAGCAATTGTACTGTAAAAACATTGGTGCAGCTAGTCCCAAGTGGGTCCTATATCAAAATTCCTTGTGGGCCTATTTTTGGAAATGGAAACTATTGCTAACTAATGGGACTATTGCTAACATTTTACGAGTTGTATTTACACATGATGGGGCCCCAGTAGCTTGAGTGTGCCCAGTTTTCGGTGGTAGCTGTACCCCTGTATAAAAACCATAAGTTCTTCATAAAATGTTGTTGAAAAATAATTTAATAATAACAATAAATTCTAATTAATAGCGTTAAGAGTAATTACATGTGTAAGAAATAATAAATTTCGTTTTTAAATACTTTTTTTTTAAAGTTATACTTCTTTTGGGGCGTTAGAGAAATTGGATGAGGGTGAATTTTTACGATGCGCGCGCACACCGTCACAGATGTGACGCAAAACCGTCACGGAAGTGACGTACACCGTCACGGATGCAAAATTGCTTTGTCTAGAAATATACAGAACGGGACAGATCATTACCCTCTTCAAAATTCTCAAGAAAATATTTCTCTTCACTTCCTTGAAGAAGGGGAAACCCGGACTTGAACCGGAGACCTCTCAAACTGCAGTCGAAAACTTTACCACTGAGCTACATACCCCGTGTCAGGGAACCTTTGCTTTGCGTTCCGTAGGAATGGATACGAAAATGCTTTGACTAGGAATATGAGGAGGGACAGATCATTCCCGCCTTCGAAATTCTCAAAAAAATATTTATCTTCACTTCCCTGAAGAAGAGGACACACGGGTTTGGACCAAAGACCTCTCGATTTGCAGTCAAATGCTCTACCACTGAGCTATACCCACGCGTCAGTGAACCTTTTCTTTGCGTTCCTTAGGAACGGATACGAAAGTGCTTTATCCTGGACAGGGGTGTCCAACACGCGGCCCTTCAGTACATAAGATGCGGCCCACCGACTCTTTTTAAAAAATTTAAAAATCAGGTTTTTAAAGTTTTTTTATTTTGAAATTTATTTGAGGGGAAATTTATATATATATATAAGTATACAATGTATTTGCCTGTTACCTGTTCTGGTATTAAAATAAATTCTTTTTGATAATAGAAATGTCCTTTAGATTAAAATAGATTTATATTTTATTAAACAGTTACTTTGAATTTTACTATAATAAATTACTTTTTTAATAAATTCCGAATTGCATTATGCATATCCTTTACTATGGATGGTACATGATTCTTTGTGTGGGCGATTTTCATTTCTCATTTTCCTTTTCTGTTTGGAGTGCCCAAAAAGCAAGAGGCAGTCAGATATGTTTTATAAGGTTTAAAAAAATATTCAGGACGGTTAAGGTAAAGGGCAACGTATACTCAATCGTTTATGAATGACAGCACAATCAAATTTCAACAATGAGTAATGAAAGATCAATTCAAAAGGAACACCGTAATTTTCAAGAAAAAGGTAACTGTAATATTTTAAACATTATTGGATCATTGCATTATTGTATTAAACAAACATTATTATATTATCTATATCTGTATACGTGAAAAATAATAATAACTCATTCTGTTCTAAATTTTCACTCCAATAAATGTTTTTTATATCCAAATCTGATATAAAGGTACATATTTTTATGTGCGGCCCACGAGAGTATAATATTTTTCCAAAATGGCCCGCAACGTCATTTGGGTTGGACACACCTGGTCTAGAAATATACAGAACGCGGCACAGATAATTTCCGCCTTCAAATTTCTCTTCACTTCCCTAAAGAAGAAAGCTCCCGGGTTTGAACCGAGGACCTCTCGATCTGCAGTCGAATGCTCTACCACAGAGTTATACTCCCGCGTCAGCGAAACTTTGCTTTCCGTAGGAACGGGTACGAAAATGCTTTGTCTAGAAACTTACAGAACGGGACAGATCATTCCCGCCTTCGAAATTCTCAAAAAAATATTTCTCTTCACTTC